>JAZGTJ010000536.1:0-84537 GCA_036877575.1 Botia almorhae
CACTGCCTACGGTTTCCGTCCAGATGAGCCGTTCTTCCACGGGTACTGACCCACCAGAACTACTGTTTTCACTGCATCTTTATGTTCAGTCAAAGGCCAGTTTTACTTCCTAGCATGGGGAACAAACTTAAGCACTCTGTACCTCTTAAGCAAAATGTGAGCCCTCCCTTGAATTTAGAGGCATATTTATGAAGAGTGCCCAGTAAAGTGCTTGGTAACATTTTGTAACATTCATTAATTCGGTAACAAACATTACATGATGCTTAACAACAGATCTATATATGAAAAAATTTTTTATGTAATGTTCTGTTTGAACATACAGTTACATTTAGTAACGTATTACATAATGCATTTAATGTTTTAAATCAAAAAATATTATGAAGTGTTACCTGAAGCTCTGTGATTCAATGGACTTAAGATCTTTAGACTTTAGAACTGGACTCCAGTCACATACAGGGTAATCGATAACTGTACTGCATGCTCCAGTTGCAACAAAGGAAAGTTGTTAATTACAGTACATCAACATTACTGTATATGTAGTTATATTTTAGTTTCAGAATAGTTTTTTAAGTTAAGTAAACATTTTTTATTAAATATTTTTAGTTTATATTTGCACTTTAGTAGTATGTTGTATATTCACTACATAAATTCAATACTGATTTGTCATAATCAGCCACT
Source organism: Botia almorhae (assembly GCA_036877575.1). NCBI lineage: Eukaryota > Metazoa > Chordata > Actinopteri > Cypriniformes > Botiidae > Botia > Botia almorhae. The sequence continues at coordinate 679 of JAZGTJ010000536.1, forward strand.
ATAGAGTAAAATGATGACCAACTAACATTTATCCAATTAGACAGTGTGGGATTATGAACTCTCGGCTAATAACTGGTAACTGAATCACTGGTAACTTTCTAACCAGGTCTTATTATTTAAAACGAACAAATACATGAACTTCTAACTTGGATAAAATTTAACTGAATATACAGCTTTAAAAACATGTAGCCTCGCTCCATTTATATAAAATAATCTTGCACTACTTGTCATGCATAACTGTGTTGTGTTGTGTGTCTGTCAAACATTATATATAAGTAGTCATTATTCCTAAGAGATATTTATTAAAATCGACTACCTAACCATGTCCAGGATGTACTGTCGTAAAGTCTTAAAAATTTCTAGTGTGTTCGATTCTGCCTCTGTTATACTTTGTGTATGTATTTACTCGGTTAGTCTGTGTTGCTGATTAAGATGTTGCCTGTGTCTTTTCATTTTTAAGTCTTTTAAATAACAGTACTGTAAATTTAAGTTTGTTTTAAATGATCACAATGGAATTCAGGACATCTCTATTTCCAGACACAAAAGGTGCCTCTTAAGATCTTGCCCTTTGCTGCTATAATGATCTTGTGAATTTCACAAATGAATGCTTTTAATAAATTATCCTTAAACTGCAAACATAAGAAATAAAAAAGAACCACTGATGAACTTTGTGTTTGGTGAAAATTTATTTTACAGATTTGACAGTGACAAATAACTGTATTTACAAAGGTGTCTCGGGTTAAGAAAATACAGCATATTACAAAATAATTGTTTAATTCCCCTACATCATGTTTAGGGGATGTTTCTCTTATAGCATGAGTTGTGTTGGCCAGTACTATTAATAAATAAGTCAGCGCAAACAATTTTGTGTACCTAAAAATGTAGTTTATCTAAAAATGCACATTTTATATTGTTTGTCATTCAGTTTATATTGGCCTTGCAATGTTTAAAAAATGCAATGGGAAATAAACTTTATTCTTAATGTAATACAAAATGCAGTGTTAAAAACAAGACTATATAAATACAGTTTACATAGGCACTTGGTTGCTATGAGTCAAAATATTTCATGCCAAACAGTGTCAAAAATTCTTTATAAATCTTGCAGAAGTTTTACGTAAATTGTACATTAATTGTACGTAATTAAAATTAAAACGTATTTATGCAGAGCTGTACAATGATAGAAAGTCTTTCTATTCTAAAATTTAAAATTTTTATGCACGTAAAAAAACTACAAGAACATAATGTAGTCTATCTTGTTGTCAGAGGTTACAATTTTACATTTAACATTTTAAGGCTAATTTTCAACGCAAGGTCTCACTACGTCATCTACTTCAATTACCTCCATGATCAGATCTCTAATAGCCGTTACACTATCAGCGGTTTCGTCTGCGTCTCCAGCAACAGAAACCTGCTCTGGTGAATTTGTGCACACTGCGGCGCTGCCGTGGTTCACCAACTCTGTTATTAAAGCAACGACGCCCTCTACTGGAACATCGGAGTCAAGAGTAAGTGAAGCATCCATTCTAGAGTTGTCTTTCTCTACGTTTATAGTATTCTCACCACTAGAGGGCACTGCCACACTGACCTTGTTTCCCCCAGCGTTCTCATTGGAAGCACTGGTGTTTATTGGAGTGGTTAAGTTATTGTCTATAACGCACACGTCTGGGAGAACTTTATGGTCGATCTTTGTAGTAATGTCAGCATGGGCAGTGTGGACACGTGCCTCAACCATTTCAGACTGAGGAGTAATTGCATCTTTACTCTCTTCATCTGCTGCGAAACCAATGCACGGACAGACCTCTGTACTCACTGATTCAGAGGTTTGAGCAGGAGCATCCTGTTTGTCAGACCAAGGTTTCTCTGTAACCCCATCTTTTACTTCAGGAGAAGGTTCCTCTGGTCCTGAAGAAGATGAATCTTCTGCAGATAAGACATCAAGGGCTGTTGTAGGAATATCAGATGTCTCTGACATGGAGGTGTCAGGTTTGCTTATAGAGATGTCAGATGTGACTGTTATGGCATCAGGAGATGAGGAGACCTCTGGAGCAGGAGATGTGTTATGAGGTAAAGTTGATGGAACATCATCTGATTGAACTGCTTCAGCAACACTTGGTGCTGCTGTGGGTTCCAGAGATTCTGGAGAAGACACTGTAATGGTTACTGAAGGTACGACTGAAGTGTCACATTTCTGATGGGTCTCCTCAATGATAGTTTCTCCCAGTGGAGAGGTGGGCTTCTGTTCTGACTGCTTAGAAAGGGATACAGAGGCCAGAACTACAGGTGGGCTGGATGGGGCAGACAGGGGCGGAGTCCGGCTGTCAGCCAGGCTGCTCTGACTAACACAGTGCAGGTCAGTGCTGTCACCAAACAGGTTGTTCTTCTTCAGACTGGCTGCCTCCTTCACCACTGTATACACACATGGATAAATATATTTACATTAGTAATTTGAAACCTACAATTGCCATCTCTCAGACAATTAGTGCAGCTAATACAGTTCATACAGTTTACCTTTGTTAACTTCATTATTCAAAATGGTGAGTAATATATTCTCACAGACATTTTCCACTTGAACAAAGTTTGTGTAATCAGCAAAGACGAACTGTTCGTAATTCTCAAGCTCCTACAAAAGAAGCAAAGAAAACGTTTTCAATCAACAGCTCTGATAGCAATGAAATATAAACATTTATTGAAGACTGATATAGTTACTCACTGAATATACAGTTACTGATATACAGTATTGAAGCAGTAACACCATGCTATATTTAATTTATTGAAGACTGATATAGTTACTGAATGCATTCATTATAAAAAAATATACTTAATCTTAGGCATTGTGATACTGTCTCTGTTCGCAGGTTATTGTAGTTAGATTATTATAGATTATTATAGATTATTATAGTTAGATATGTGAATTAAACAACAATTCATAATAAAAGAATGAGTGATGCATACAGTTTTGCAGCCAGGAGCCAGATTTCTCCTGATGGCAGGCAGAGTGATGTCAACCAGGGCTTCCTGAAATATCTTCTTTCTTACAGTGCTGCTGTCATAGTCAAATTGCTAAAGAGAATAAATAAATTTGATTATGTTTTTGTGACAAAGATTCTATTTATTCTATTTTCAAGTTGATGTACTACTATTTTGCTTTGTATATGTGGGCAAACCCAACCTTAAGGACACGTAGCTTTGCTTTCTCCATGACCGAGGCCTGTTTGTCAGGTTTATCCTTTAATCCAGAGTCAAGTAGCAGTTCAAATGTGTACACAGCATTCTCCATCAGCTAAACAGAGTGAAACAAACAACAGGCCTACAGTTCATACATATTCCCCTTCCCTAAGCGCTACAAGATATTGGCCTGTAGGGGGAGCCAAAACTAGACATTTGTGCTCAGTTGACCAAATCTGACCATTGTTGCAATTGCAATTGACAAAGGCCAGCTATTTAATTACATGAAAGTATGATGTATGAAAGCCCAAGTTTACTAATGCTCAACCAAGAGCACTGAAACACTAAGAGCTGCAAGTAAATCTTAGTCTTGGTAATAGGCTATGTCCCACCTGCTGCATTTGGCTTTGTGTGCAGTGAATGATCCGTGTGGAATTGGAAAACTTGAAGCGATTGCGGAGTTCTTGGAGCTGTTCCTTTAGGACGTTCACATGCTGGTAACAGTCCTCCAGCCGGTCACGTCCGACCTGCTGCAGAGCCTTGAAATGTAGGAACAGTCATGACTTATGAGATCTCCGAGGAGATGAGATTGTTTATGAGCTCAGATGGTTGACATTCCAACATCATTAATAATGTCAGCTCTTTATTGATTTACTTTCCTCTCTAAGGCAAAAATGTTGACCCGAATTAAAGTGTTGTGCAATGTAACCTTGGAAATCTTGAAATCAGCAGATAAATATTTTTTATAAGGGCTTGCAACAGAATGGGGCATTAGCATGAATTTGTATATGTACTGTCTTACTTTCTTAAGATCCTCTGTGACTCCACCCTGAGGGAAATCCTTACAGATTCGAGTCAGTTCATCCTCCAGTAGCAACCTCACAGCCTGGAAGCCTGCACTGACTGGACCCATCAGCTCCTCCAGAATGGAAGACAGGTATGGGGCCACGCTCTCTGAACAGTATTTCATAGCTGGTTCTGACACCATAGCTTCAAAAAACACAAAGATAAGGCATGAAGTTACATTTGTTATTTCTCATTGTGTATTTTGAAATTGTTATCTTTCCTTTAAGGCAAGTTATTGTGGCTAAAGCTGTTCTTGACTCATCTGCTAAATTTATTTAACTTTATTTTATTTATTTAAATTTTTAATAATATAATATAATAATATTAGAATAATATAGTTTTATATTAGTACCACCGTTTTCCAGCTGAAAGATTATTATATACAAACATATATTATAGTATATATATATATATGATATATATGATACTATATTTATAGTTTTAATAAAACCATTAGGAGAAAACAATTTAGTAATATAAATGAGCATTGATAATATTCCTTTTAGGTGTGCTTTTATTTGAGATGGTGGGTAGTGCTGGAAGGAAACCACTGTACCCTATATTAATTCGTACTGCATGTATACAATAATATATAATAATAATAGGGAATATGACCCAGTGTTTATACACATTATCTGTCTATACCTTGCAGTTTAGTTTCCAGGAATGTCTGTGAGTTGATAATCTGGTCCATGTCTGAGCGGATGAGTGCCTCCTGTTGTCTGCTAGCCTCTCTGCACTCGTTTTTCAAACTCTCTAGTCCTTCTTGCAGCTGCTCCTGCACAATCTCATAAGTCGCTTCCACTGTCTAATCACAAAAAACAGAAAACATCACATTCACATACTAAACATGGCAACACATACCCACTCCACCATGAGCACAGAGCTGCCTTTGTCTAAATGTTTCCCAACGGCAAACAGACCCTTTATAGAGCTGCAACCTTCTCCAACTGTTATAGACCATGGAGGCAGAATTATGTGTCGCTGTGCAAAATGTGTAGTTGGATGAAGACTGAAATAGTGTATTGGACAAAGCAAAGGTAAGAAGTAAAATGTTGCACTACTCATATCGTGCCAAATAGAGCTTGAGACATTGTAGAAGCCTAAGAATAGAAGTGTAGAGCAGGCTGATCTCACTGACCACAAACCACACCCTCTTCCTCTCTGCCTTCTTCCCCTTTAGCTTGGGCAACAGCTCTGCCTGCAGGGAGGGCAGCAGCTCCTCCATCACCAGGTTGGCCAGCACCTGCTTAGAGGCAGAGGGCATCATTATGGAATGTGGGAAGGCTGGTGTTACAGCAGATGCAGAGAATTATAGTGACACAGGACGGAATCTCAGACAAAAAACACCCACATGCCACTGACTCATGGAGAAACAGTAACAGCACTGAATCACTGGCTTGTTGTAACATCATAGCAATGAATCAGTCTGCATTAGGTTATACAGAAGTCACACAGATGCAGTCACGAAAGGGATGTGGCTTGGATTTTATGCAGATGCTTAGTTAATCAGGCCAAAAAATGCTCTATTATATAGAGAAAATAGAGAACTATTCTCTAAAATTCTCTTTTTTCTCACCTCACTATTAGTGCATTAAACATGCTTTCAAATATCATAATACAACTGTGCTCTGGAATACTTGATTCTGATTGGTCAATCACAGCAGTCAAATATTTTTGTATTCAGAATAGTCAGTCAAAATATTTTTATTCCATGATCCGTTTCCTCTCACATATCAAAACTGATTTTATTATTTTGTGTTTTTTTTATTTATATGGCAGGTCAATGGGGTCCTGAACACCCTGTCTGGGTTTATTTAGTCCTAAAAACTGACTGTTATCGGTTACACATAAAGGGTATTAAAGGCCCTGCTTTTGGTTCCGCTACACAATAACACCATTTTCACCAAATCAGGATTGAACACAGGCCCTAACAATAGTTATAGGAAGGCAGAGGTGTTTCCTTGAGTGGCTACAGGACATCCTGTGAGACACGGCTGTGATCTCAAGATTTGGTAGAATAACAGGGGCTCATAATAGGGATTTTGGTATCAAGAACAGCAGAACAACACTTTGTGGTCTTTGCAAAGGGAAACATCACTTTTACTGGGTTTTTGTTCAATTTTAAGCGATTTGTTTTTTTCTGGCACAGAAATAGTCCTGCACTGCTGCTATGCTATTAACAGGAATGAAATCAGCCTCTTGTGGATGATAAAACAACCAGAAATATAGTTTTTAGTAGTTACAACCGTAAAAATTAATTCTTTCTATTTTTATTAAACAATTGTGTACATTTTGCATTGATTTGCTCTTGAATTTTATTATGCAAAAAGTATACTGTTATAAATAGGCCTACTTAATTATAATTTTGTAAATCCACTTTTTTGTAAATTTTGTAAATCATGGCATGAGATGACAATGAGCCTGAAGTGAGACATTAACAGCATGTCAACCCTAAATCTCTGAGCACTGGCTCTGTCCACACAGTCACAAATTCCAGCGGCCTGCTGCTGTATGACAACTGCTTAAATCACATAACGTGTAAAACAGGCCTCACAGAGTGTAGTGCCAGTGTAGTGTCTGGATTCCTAAACACTGTGTTTGTGTGGTAACTTTATCACGACAGAGGCATGACTCATCTCTTTCAATCAAAAAAAGTGAACAATACCATTCTGTTAATTCATTCTTGTGGGTTTACACTTGCTTGTGTGTGGCTTGAAAACACGCTCATGAGTAATATGGTGACTGATAACGGAATGCCCACCTGACAGTCTGTGCCCACCAGCATATCCCATGATTCATAGTGTCCCTTCTCCTGCCTGTAGAAGTGAATGGCCTTTAGTAAAGCTTGTACCTCACATGTCATACTCTTCAAATAATCTGCAATGAGATCATAAATGGGAAGAAAGAGAGATCTTTAAATGACTAAATTAATTGTGTAATACATCACATGAACAGTTCCCTGAAAGTTCTCTTTTGTGGTTACAGAGATACTCGTAACCAACAAAAATATATAGAGGAAGAAAAAGAAATTAGCAAGAAACATAAAGAGTGACAACTTATTATTTAAAAGAGATTTAATCAAGATATTTATCACTACAACTGTGCTTTGTCAAATATGAAAAAAAGAGAAAAATCTGAATGCTTCATTTATTACTGGCACTTGCTAAGTTGCAAACAACACTTACTATTTCTCATACTTACAGTTAGAAGTTTGAACAAATCTCCAATTCGAAATATTAAACTCAGGCATTTTTGCTCAGTATGTGCCACATACATAAGTAATGCATAATGATAAAACTTTATGATATCCGGCAATAAAATAAGTTAAACATTATGGTGGTACATATGCTTTATCTAGAGACCAAAACATTCATTAGAGGCTCTTCTGATTTGTGCCAATAAGCAACCACCAAGCAATGAGCTTCCAATCATTCAGAATACCCTAGCATCATGGAGATGACTAAGCATCATAGCATCATGGAGATGACTAAGCATCATTTCTGTCTGAAAAGGTAAAAGTCAAATGAAAAGTTACTTTAACATTTTACAACAGTAATAACAGCTTGTTCAAGCACAAAGGTGTGAAAAGTGCTGTTCTCCTTTCAGGTCAACTAGCATAAAGCTTCATGCTCTGCAGATGTCATTTAACCACTAAGTGGCAAGCAGAGGAGGCCTTCCCAACACACAGGAAGAGAGCTTTGCAATTCTAGATATTATTAGTGTATCACCATGGCCACCAAAGTAACAGTACAAAACTGATGAAAAAACAGCGGTTGCCACACGTGGCTTGAGGTTATCCTCTCATCAGTCCCTCATCAGTATTTTAATGTTTTGAGTCCACCGAAATTAAGAGGGAAAGAACCATTCTTGGTGATACAGTTGTTCACCCTATATTTCCATTTTAAGGGTGAACTATGTATTTAAATATTCAACTATCACCTCAAATACATGTGTACTGAGGTAATGTGTAGCAGCATGTGGCATTGATCATTTGTTACCTTGGTTTTGATGGCGAATGCAGTCGTTCAGGATTGAGACAAAGCGGGCCCTCTTTTCCTCCTGCTGGAAGCAAAAGTATGAGTCTCGTCTGTAAGGAAGTCTCAGGTACACAGGAAGAGGACCAGGAACTGCCACCATAGGATTAGTCGGCTCTTCCTTAGAACCTAAAAAACAAGCAAACATTCAAATGAGAAGTTAGTCTTAGACAGCATGCCACAGTCCAAAGATCTAGGAATCTTAACTCACCATTAAGATCAGGGAAATCTTTTTCAACAACTGCAATGTATTTCTCCTCTGAGGTCAACACAGTGCCCCCTGTTGTCATGAGTCTTTGGCGTGCAGGTGTTCCCTTTGTATATGTCTGGATGCATAGAGTAATACAGCAGTGTGTATATCAGTATATTCTATCATCATTAAGAGTAGCAATTTCATTGAAATGATGAAAGAACTCATAAGGACCTCCTGGCTATCGTGTAGCTCCATGCTATAGTCGGCACGGACCACAACAAATCTCTCTCTCCACTTTCTGTTGTCATCAAAGTACAGCATGCTGTCCTTATACAGAACCTCTGAGGCTGGCAGAGGCTCCTGTGAAGTAAAATATACCAGCACTGGGTCAGTTAGTGAATTTAAAATAGAGGGTATGTGTAAAGATACAATGCAACTGACTGAAATGTATTATCTCTCAATCACTATGTCATCTAACATCACATTTATTTCATTTCTGTATTGTAGCAAGTTACACAGAAATACAAGCAGAGAAAACATATATTGCTACGATTGCTAATAATTGTAGATATCACTACATTTATACTTTTTTTAACTTATCCTGTTATTGATGTTTTAATTATTTCATGTTTGTTTAAATACATTTGAGTCTGTCTAATAATGTCAGAAATTGTTTGATAATAGCTCATTTTATGAGAGAATTTTTTTTTTATCCCGACAACAGTTTGGCAATTTTGATCAATGTAATAATAATTATTTTACTAGAAGGCTTAGACTTTTTATGTTGCATTAAAAGACATGTTGCTTGGTCAAAATGACTCAAAATGAAGGAGCAGGTCACATTAACTTGTGCTGCAGTAACTTTGCACACTCTGCTACTGCATGAAACAACAGTGTGCTATTTACAGCAATTTCCTGTGGCTGATAAACATATATCTGAAACGAAGATTTCCTAGTTTGGCACTTGCGTGTATTTATAAGAGAAAAGATTGACATCATAAGTGCATTGCTGAGAGCACAGAAATAACCACATAAGTAGATGCTGTCAATGTGGGATGGCTGTGCACTCACCTTCTGTTTGAGCAGCTGGGCCTGGCCAGCTCTGTGCTGCTCCACTTCATCCTTCAGATGGGAAAAGAACGCAACACAACTCTGTCTCCTGTAATGAGGACTGAAGTTCTTCAGCTCTGCCTCTGTCCGGCCTGCAGACACATGAAATGACCGATTTATCCAGTCACTGATATTGCCAAAACACTTATGCAGACACTATACATGTATAACTTCATTTGTCTTCATTTCTCTGCTACTTATTTTAAGACCTATCTACACAGGTAAGTTATTGCCCTCTAAGCTAGATTTGTTTGTCACCAGTTAGGCCTTAATTCAAGACTTGTCATGCTATGTTGACTGATTCATGAGACAGGCATCAGTTTAATATAAGCTGTGAGATCATCTTTCATATTGTTTCTGAAGATGAGAAAGACAGTGACACATTCCCGGCCACTTCTGTTATGCATTATCTGAAAAATTTACCTAGCGCTTTACCACTCCATTGCACTGCCAAAATAACACAGCACAGAATACATTTCAGCCTTATTCCACTGCACAACCCAAAGTCTAATCTTTTCTTGCAATAACTGTTTATTATACCCAATTTCCAAGTTTCCAAGGGAAAATATCCATTGAATTATCTTGGAAATATTATTCACTGCCAAGGAAAAAGTATAGAATTCTGATTCTTTGGATGGGGTTATAATTACAGATATAATGTATAGTGCATATTAATGAAACATGCTATATTAAACAGTCACATTGATTTGTATTATTACAATAGTCCTATACCATGATGTTTATGATAATACAGTGATTGTATCTAAACAAGACAAACAACTTCCTACTACTGATCTCAGTTGCAAAAACCTGGTCTCTGGTCTCAGAACTGTTTTCAATACTGTCCTATTCCTAGCAGGAATGGGTGGTGTGGTCCAGTGCATGATCATTCCAACAGGAGTGAGTGTCATCGCAGGTCCAGAAAGGACGCAGGGAGGGATTTCTGTATTCAAGCAACCAAACTCAATTGCTAGAAACTAAACACTGTCGTGGCCTAACATGTTATTTTGCTGGGGAATTATAGCCTTTGCTGTCTGTGAACTTTAGGTGATGTAGTGCCGCTACAGGAAGCCGTCGCCCCTTTCGCCCCATGGGCTAGATTCACCCCCTTATCTGGACAAAACCCATTTGGCACTTCTGGGCCTCCCTACGGCAAGAACGCTACACTCCTGATTAGTTGTACACTGTCTTCCTTTTAGACATGTTAAGACAATTTTTGAGCATTTGTTATGTTTATTTTATGTTTCACACTATTACTACCACACTAGGCACTAACCTAATCACTTTACACATCGGTCAAATAGATCTTTCTGTTTTGGTGGTTCTTGGCTGTATTAGGTTCTATAAAACATTGAATTTGCTGCAGTCAAGATCTGGCTATGAGAGACTTTTTGCCAATAGACAGATGCTGTTTCCAGTGCTTTAGTCAACTGGGACTTGCTGCAAAACAACAACCTCCTAAATTTAAACTGCCGCTTATCAGTAATCTTCACCAGCAGTTTAATCCTGTATTCACACTCTTATTGTATCACAGTGTGTGAAAGAGTTTTAAATGCTGGAGAATCTGCACTTTTAGAAAACTAACTGTAATGTCACAAAAGTGCCAAAACATCTTGAACAAATTAAAAGTCAAATTCAGTTTTTTGCCTCTTGAGAGATTTTTTATATTATTGTTGCATAAGACTTCAGAGACTGGAACAAATTTGTTTTTTAAGGGTGCTGCTCTAAAACTGAATACACTTGAAGTAAATTGAATTATGTGATTTACAGGTTAAACTATTATCAACTGCGCTGTGGAGGACGCTAAGATTAAATAAAGATTTCCTGTAAAGATACACACACATACACTTTTACAGCTATTGTGTATTCAGCCAAACTCTGCATATTGTATCTTCCAAGATACAGACACAAACTGCAACTCATGATCTTTTCCCAGGAAAACAATAGTTTGTACAACAAAGTCAGAATTCAACAAGTTCTGGGGTTTTAATCGATTTAATGTTTCTGACTACTAAACAATAGAATTCTCAAGAGAGAAAACATCCATAGTAATGTTTCCTGCAAGATATATACACCACACACAGTCCAGGAAGCCTCTGCAGCCTCTTGAATGCAAACAATCTTTATGTTCTTCCTCTGCCTTTCATCTTGAGCAGAAATATTGGCTGATTAAGATTAGGAGCTTATAAGCAACTACTGATGGTGCCATCTTTATACGGCAGAGAGCCTTTCTTGGTAATTGGTGTAATTGAATATAATTGGTGCCTATTACAGGTCCCATGTAATTGCAGGATGTATTGATGCAGATTATCCCTCGGCCTTCAAGAAGAGAACGAAAAAGCAGATGCATGTGTTGAGATTGCATCATTTTTAAGCATGTCTAATACGTTAATAAATCAATATTATGTAGTCAACACAAGCTCCTTAATTGTGTTAGGGCCACTTTGCAACATGTGTAAACAGACAAACAACAGACAAGAAGACACATGTTGGTTAAATGATCTTTTAAGCAGACCTGGTTTCAGACAGTCCTCCTTGGACGTTTCATAAATATAGCAGAGCGTTTTCTCAACTGTGCTGCAAAGAGAAGGATCACTACATGCACATCTGTAGTATAATTCTGGTTTCAAACCCCCCACCTCTCCCCTGATCACTTATCTCCTGACAGAAAATGGGGTCTGGGATTTTAATTTTGTTTTTTATATGTCCCTCATCCTTTGACCGAAATCTCTCTGTGTGTTTCCCTTTGATTTATGAAAAAGGAGGAAGAAATGTGAGCACGACTCACCCTCCTTTCAAATCTCTTGGGGGAACTCTAACTACGTTCTGAGCAAACATATAATATATACAAAATTCTTTATCCTTGCACTGGCACGGTCGCGCAATGTCACACCTGTTATTGGTTGTACGACTCCTTTCTAACAGTCAACGTGTTGAACAAAGTGTTTACGCAGTGCTGTGTTATTTGTGAAGTGAGGTCATTTCCTGTTAACCCAGGCTTTGCTAACCTCCAAGGCAGCTGTGAAATTAAGTAACTTTCCTTGTCTTAAACGTGGTGAATACAAGCCTTAAACCTCAATAGAGACCAATCATTCACATATAGTGCTTTCCATCTCCTGTATGTCCATATCTGTGCACTGGGACTATATTTTATTTTTTTTATTATGGGAATATTTCATGATGTCCTACATTTAATAGCTGACTGCCAGAGACACTGCCAATACACAACATTTCTGTAGCAAAATATTCCGTTTAACTAACAAACAAATATAAAACAACCTTATGATGATCATTTATGACCAAACATATTGTGTTTGCATTCAAATGAAGCTTTCTTGGGCACACATGCTATAAAATAACCAAAGGAGTTTTCAGGAACAGTTTAACTGAAGAATGACAATAAAACTTGTACTTGTTAATAGTTAATTATGTTCCTCAATCAATAAAAAATATTTCAGTGAAAAAGAAGCTCAAATAGCTTGTGACGCAAATTTAAGCCATTAACTATGTTTGTAATTTCATTGTTACAAGTCCAGTGATTTGGATGACCAGCCAAGAGAAGACTGCTTTTCCCATCACCTCTTGACCTGCATAACAGATCTGTAACCTGGAACACCCAGCGAGGGAGACCCACAGCTAACAAATAAAATTCTTTCTCTCTCTATAATTTCTCTTATCCAAACTGAATGATAGTATGTGGTTTTGCAAAGAGGGAAACATACATTATATTATCATTGTGGGTTTATGAGGAAGTATTTTGCGATCCATAATACTTTGGAATCCAAATTATAATGTGGTAAGCTGCTCACTCAATGTGATGTACAACAGGGTCCTAAACAGACTGAAAATCTGGTATTCAAAATGTCATTCATACAACTATGAAACATTAAAATGAAATGAATACACATTTGAGACATTTACCATATTAAGTCATTTGTTCAAAAGGGTAGATTTCTTTGCTTCAAGTAAAGCAAAACAAAATGTTCTTTGGAACCTTTTCAGATCATGCTGGGATAACACAGATCATCAGTTTGCAAACTTGTGGAACTAGCATGCATTTAAGCCTGTCATTGAAGCACAAAAGGTAACATACCAGTGCTAAGAAATGTTGAAACTGATGTTCATTTATTTTAAAATGTTAAAATTAAGTCAAAATTGTTATGCTTTTAAATAACTTGTAATAAAAAAATGTTCATATTAAAAAAGCAAAACAGAAGCATTTTACTAGTGGTCTCTGAAAACCACTGTATGTAAGAAGAGGTGTTCCTCGGTCAGCTGAAACCATGGAACATTTCTTTACACCCACAAGCCATAACACTGTGGTGTTGAGTATCACAGATACAAACCAAGTAATAGTGTCAGTTCATGATAAAACCCAATAGTGACACATTTATCTAAAGTGCAAGTCTGCGTGCATGTGTGTGTCAGTGTGCAAGTTTTTGTGTGTTTTTGTGTGTGTGTCAGTGTGTGACTACAATAATAAAATGAATCTGTCAAAGGGTGTGATCCTTCAGTTCACCGCGCCTCAGTGTTCTTCTGAAAAGGTCCGGGACGAGGTCCCAGAATGAAACTCTTATTCCTCCCATGCCACCAGAACTAAAGTGATTCTTTCACTGATACTCCTCCCAAAAGCAGAAACACCCAGAGACACTAAAAATTATTAAAATTTTCCAAACTATTTCGCACCATAATGTTTGTGCTTTTGACACGAATGACACTCATAGTGCATTAGACTTACAATAAAGGAAAGACCAGAGTCATATAGGGATCTAAATATCATAGGCACATGGACGTGGGGTTTTTAGACTTGGTCCAGTAAGAAACCACCTAACAATTACCCTGAACACTATAGCAACAGCATAACAACACACTATAAACTTAGAACACTTCAGTAACTGCATAGTAACACCCTGACAACCACAGTTTTGCATTGGCATTTACATTTCTTTCTACAATATAGAATCAAAAATATTTCTAAAATATAAACATCTATTATATATTAGCATAATCTATTTATTTCCTTTAAAAACAGCAACCCGCTCAGTCTTGGCACTTTCTGTGCTTAATTTGTGAGGAATGTCCTGCAATATGTAGTTGGAATGTTTTGGAATGGACACTGAGATAAGGCAATCTGCATGTCTTCAGGATGTTTGGACACTATTTTAAACAAAAGGGGAAAGCAGAAAAATGTTAAACCTCACCATATGGAAAGAGTGAAAAGTAAATGTGTCTGTCATGGAAATCCACACACATCTTCCTCCCACATGTTGGGTTCTTAACATGGTGAGTAAAGGACAGAAGTGAGCAGTCTGAGCCATCTGAACCAAGTGTAAATAAGCATGACCATTCCAGCCACGGCCGCACTGCAGGTTCTGAGTCAGTGGCAAAGAATATCTGACGAGAATTTCTGGATATCTGAACTGTTTGCTCCCATCAGGAATTAAAGCGCTTCTAGCTGTTAAAAATTCAATGACGTTAACCAAATAATAAAATAAAACACAACCAGTTTGACATCTTAGAATAGACATACAGGAAACACAGATCACACAAGTGTCACACTAGGGACTGGCTGCTACACAACCAAAGAACACAAAAATTTACAAGCATACGCCACTTAACACTAATATTGAAAATTTTTAAAAAACTATACATTTTATATTTATGCATTTGGCGGATGCTTCTGTCCAAAGCAATACTGTGCAGAGTATTTAGGATTTCAACATTTTGTCATTGTGTTTGAATCTTGGAAATTGATCCCATGACCTTGATGTTGCTAGCTCTATGCCTTATGCTCTTAGCTGAGCTACAGGAAAGCAGAAAAAGTCATTATTTTTCATCTGGCTGTGGAAAGTGGATCCATATTGTAGAATTCCACAATTATCTTCAAATGACAGGGATGTTGGCACAAAAGGGGACATGGCCAGAAGCACATAGAACAGCTGAAGAACAGAGAGCGATTGTGTCATCTGATTCCATTCAGAGGCATTTGCCCAATTTGAACAGGACACCTTAGCAAGGTGCCAAAATGACTCACTAAGCAAAGACAGTGTGCTTAAAACTGTGCTGAATCAATCAACACACAAAAGAAGCGTGACAGCATTATAAAGCATGATATCTGGGGTTAAATCATTTGTCATGCCTGTCTGACCACAGCAGCTTCAAAAGATAAATTCTCAATCTAAAAATCTATTAAAATGATTTTATTATGAGTTGTTGTGATGGTTAAACACTATGGAATACAAAATAGTTTTTCTGGTTATTAGATTTACTTAATATATGAGTCTGGTAAAGTTAAATACAGTAGATACAGTGTTTCTATACCAGCACTGGTATGTCCTACTGTTTGTATCACCCACTTGTCTGAGACGTAAGTTATTTTATAAACATATACTGCTTATAGAACTGTTGTATAAAAGCAATATCACACTTGCTGTTATACTGAACATCAGTTTTTTTTAACTGCAGAGCACAGCTGATATAGCTGAATCACAGCTGTGCTTATAATTCAGTACAACAGCACTTTTGCTCCTGTAACATTGCTTTAATGCAAAATAACGCATTGTGTTTTGGTACTGAAGTCTTATAGTCTTTTATATAATGCAACAAAACAAGATCATAAACTTTTGGCCATGACAGTTTATAGCACTACTCAGTCTATTCCCTGAAAAATATGGGTCATTTTGCAACACATGTGAAGCGAAGCCCAGACCACTTCAGGCCCCTCACAGCCAAATAAATCCTAGTTAGTGCCAAAAACATGACATCATTTGAGAGGTTAAGAGGAAGAGGGAGTGGTGTATAGTGAGATTTTATAATTAAGGACACATTCTGTGTGCCTTTATACGCTGCTTTGAGTTTTCCTATGCGTTACGTCAGCCAACCACTACATACAGCTTTATATCTTTTCTTAATGTTTTCAGCCATGCACACATTCTACATAATGACTGTTTATTGTATGAACAAAACATTCTTTGCCTGAGCTAAACTGTTATGGGACAGAAAACAAATGAAATATAACATGCAGCTAGCTAATGAAAGTAGAAACCCCAGAGTGATCCAAGTCCTTATTTAACCTGAGTGTGTATACATTGGACAGCTCTTTACAAATACATGCCAGGTCCCAAAAAAGCGAAGAGGACGTGGCAAATAACTTGAGTTTTTGGAGCACAAGGGTGTTATTCACTCCAAGACTGAAGCCTATTCTGTTTCAGTTTATAACCCAGACGCTGATTCTGCTAATAATTTACCAGCTGAACCACACGAATGTGATGTCATACATTGTCAGCCATTGTAATTAATGTGTATTCCTACATTGATTGAATTCCTTTCAGCCATATTAGGTGTTGCTTATGTCATGCAATTCCAAAACAATAAAGGCATCTAGCATTCCCAATGCAGCTAAACAATTGGGAATCAGCAAACAATTTTGAGTAAATACTCAGTCGAGAACACTGAACAATAAAGAGAAGTGAATCAGTGTCCACTCTGCTCCAATTCTTCCTGCTCCCTGTTGGACAAATGAATTAAGTGCAAAACAATTTCCATTATGCAGGAGCAGCTGTGCTCCCCATCAGGGGAAGGAAACCCATTCTCTACAGTATATGTGCTTAGAGTGTGTGACATTCCAGTGAAATCACATACACACTTTAGTGTATTCACACTAAAGCATGATTAAATTCACACGTTTCTGGGATAAACAAAATTGTGGTAATACTTTACAGTGTCTATGTTACATATAAAGCAAGTTATTAACTTAGTTATTGGTACTAATAGTATTACAATTATTGTTTACAATTACTAACAAAAGTAACACAATATGCATGCAGGCCCACAAAATAATCCGTATATATTCAGTAAGTCTGCTTAGGTAAATACACAGTACTATTATAAACACGAAAGTTAAGTGCGTAACGTGAAAACAATGTCAATACGATTAAACTGAACCTTTGCATGACATTTAGCTGCATGATTTATATTTGATAGGTAGAATAACGGGCGTGGTGGGGGTATTCCGGTTTCGCTAAACAGTTTTAGGTGGGTGTGTACTATGCAAGAAACTGCAACATAAACTGATGACATTTGAAGCTCTACAATAGCATGTCTGATTATTTTATATTATGCTTGGTATTCATTCGTACTGCAATAGTTATCTTGGTTTAAGAGAGATTTGGTTTTGATATGTTTAATGTTGTTTTAAACGCAGTATCAAACGTGCAGTATCAAACCAGTGTATTTAAACGTGCAATATCAAACCAGTGTAATACCCATTCAACTGAATTAGCTATTAGTTTCAAAAGTAAACATAAGCACTGTGTCTAGTGTTAAATTAGTATGTCAGCTATTAGAAATTCCTTTACCTCTTACGTAGCTTATTTTACTCTCGTCCAAAAGACTGGATGAGGATGCTCCCATTGTGCGGAATGTTTTTCACAGTGATCCCGAGCGGATGCGTTTTCCTGTTAGTCCGATCCGGTTGTGAAGCGCAGTGAGTATTTTGACTTTCAGATAATGACGAGCGCAAATAAACTGTGACTCAAGCATCGCAAAACTTCCTGAAACTGCAGCGCCGCCCGCTCATCCTCTCCGCAATGCTGTCGAGAGAGCCAGCCCTTACTGATGCTGTCAACATCCGAACATGTTTTCATATTTAGAACACTGTTCTGACGATAAATGGATTTCTATGCGATAAATGTAATAACGTTAACTAATAAATAATAATTTCACCTCTTGTTTATCTTCCTAATAAGGCTGCGGTCAAGTTTTCAGTTTTCCTTTAACATGACGAAATAACGCGTATCGATGATAAACGTATTATAAAAATAAATTATGTTCCATTTTCGTTTTCCACATTTTAAAGTAAATGACGGCAGAACTGCCTTAGCATGAGCTTTATTCGCCAAATGTATTTGTTGTGTTTTTAGGAACTTACATAGATACTTACATAGATACTGTATATACGCAACAAGAGCAAGAACATTGTAATACGTTAAATTACAAATACAATTACAAATAATTCTGTAATATATACAGTATAAAGATAGAAGTGGGAGGGATATGTACAGATGTGCATAGTAAGTACTGTATATACTTTCTACTGTGTATTCAACTAGAAATAATGAATTTACATAATTATGCAGTTGTAAAAGAGATTGTTTACGCAAAAATAAAAATACTGTCATCTGTCAAAAATATCTGTCCTTTACGCGCCCTGGTGGTGTTCCAGACCTGTTTTACTTTTTCCGTAGTGAAACATAACGGAAATATTAACAAAAATGAGTCAGCCCCAGTCACTTTATTGCGTGTTCTTTCTGTACAGTATGGTGAGACTGTCACTGTCCTAACATCTTATTTTGTGCTCCACGGGAAAAACGGAAGTCATACCAGTTTCAACGACGTGAGGACAAGTCAAAGATTACAGAATTTTCATTTTTAGCCTAAACGATTACTTTAAGCATACTACATCTTCCAGAGTTCATTGCGCACACCGAATCCGCCATATTGAGCTCACCAGATCTCGCTGGCAGAAGGAGAGTATCCACAACACTGAAACGTATGTATGTAAACAGCTGCGTTTTAACATAATTATATGCTTTCCGGATACCTAGCTTGATTTATTCACTTAGGCGAATGATTTCTTACGTGTGTATCACGCCGACACTGGTTTTAACGCTGATGTGATAAGGATTGTAAATGCAGAATGGGCATTAGTAGAGCGAGAGCTAGCCATTAGCTTGTTTGCTTTGCGTTTCATGACAGCGCAGGAGATAAAACCTTTACACCTGAGCCATCACACTACCCTTCACGTTGTTTTGGGTTCCTTAATATGTATGCATTGCTGGAGGATAGGCACAGTTATTTTAAATACACTTTGCATGTGTGAACAGATGCCGCGTTCGTTCTTTAACACAAAGAGTTGTAATTGCTTCTGTAGCTAATTTTAGCTTGTCAGCTCCATAACTGTTGGGTTAGACAAGGATTATTCGTGTGAATAGTGATGATCCTAACCAAATAGCTCATTCTTGAAGACCATTCAAGTAAACAGGCGTATACAATTAATGTGTTTAATTATCACGTCAGCTGTGCTGAAACTAACATCAACAGAGACCATAACATACGATCTGATATGTCATTTGACAGGGATGATTATGAAACCGCCTGCTAGACTTGTTTTAACAAGACTGTTTGAAGTTGTAAGTTAATTGTCTCTAGAATGATTTCTATTGTATCGGTCGCTGTTCTGATTCGGTATTGGCTTGATTGTTTTATATGTTCTTTTTATATCCTTTAATATATTTTATATGACTTGTTTCTTTGGCTGTTTTATCACAGAATTGAAGGATACAAGTGCATAAACATGACACAGACAGTCCAGACGAATGGGGTTCAACCCCTCAGCAAGACCTGGGAGCTTAGTCTTTATGAATTACAGAGAACTCCACAGGTAACAAATGTCATATGTCTATTTTAGTTGTGATGTAGAGTAAACGCTTGATTTGGACTGAAGTTTTGGTTTCTGTGCCTTTCTGCTCTTCTAGGAAGCCATCACAGATGGTCTGGAGATAGCCGTGTCCCCACGCAGCTTGCACAGTGAGCTCATGTGTCCCATTTGCCTGGACATGCTGAAGAACACTATGACCACCAAGGAGTGCCTGCACCGCTTCTGTGCTGACTGCATTATCACTGCTCTCAGATCAGGGTGGGTTCATGTCATCAGTGTTTATGAAGATTTGTTTACACTACTTTTCTTTGTGATTTGTAAGACTACTGGTTTTAATGGATCGGTAAATAACTAGTGGTGGTGTGCTAATTGTATTTTTTTTTTACTTTTTGCATTTTCTGTGGTTCACAGAAATAAGGAGTGTCCAACGTGCAGAAAGAAGCTGGTGTCTAAGCGCTCGCTCCGTCCAGATCCCAACTTTGACGCCCTGATCAGTAAGATCTACCCAAGCAGAGATGAATATGAGGCCCATCAGGAGAGAGTGCTGGCCCGCATTAGCAAGCACAACAACCAACAGGCACTCAGTCACAGTATTGAAGAAGGCCTTAAAATTCAGGCCATGAACAGGTTAGATCTGTGGTAGATATATATTTGTATTCCACAATCGACAAACAGTTTAGCTTTCTTCTTTTATATTATCTTTCTTATTGTGTACCGCACATGCATAAATGTCCTCATTAATACTGAAAACTACAGTTTATTCATTCTTTGCTTGCTTCTCATTTCACTAGTTTTGAGTAGTGCTCATTTATTAAGTGTTTATTTTGGTTGCTTTCTTCATCATTGGCTTTTGTAACTGTGTTGCCACCTTTTCACCACCGGGGGTGCTGTAGACTGCAGCGGGGGAAGAAGCACCAGATAGAGAATGGCAGTGGGGCAGAAGACAATGGGGACAGCTCACACTGCAGCAATGCATCAGTGCACAGTAACCAAGAGGCCGGGCCCAGCATTAAACGAACCAAAACATCTGATGACTCGGGTCTGGACATGGACAATGCAACAGAAAATGGTGGAGGAGACATGGCACTGGACGGGGCCAGTGAGATTGAGCTGGTGTTTCGTCCTCATCCAACACTGATGGAGAAAGAAGATGCTGCACAGACACGGTGGGCCATCTTTAATTATTGGCTAGTTTAACAGTAGCTCCACTTGTTATTTAATCTGAATTCTGATTTGTTACCAGGTACATTAAGACTTCAGGGAATGCGACAGTGGACCATCTCTCCAAATACCTGGCTGTCAGACTGGCTCTTGAGGAATTGCGCAAGAGCGGAGAGGCAAGCCCCATCAATGTAGAGGCAGCCAGTGAAAAACAGTACACCATCTACATCCCTACAGCTAACAACCAGTTCACAGTAAGTACAGCTTCTACTAAAGATTTGGGTGATCCACCCCCAAGTAAAAAAGGGAGAGAGGGGAAAAGTAAAAGGAGATCCACGGTTCAAGTCTATCGTAAAGTAACATGATAGCCATTTTTTGGTTCTATAAAAGTTGAGACGCAGACTGAGCTAAGAATAATATTGCACAAAACACTGAAGTCCATTGTGGATGAATGCAGGTGTGTACAGGTGTTCCTGTAGCTTAGTTGGTTCAGCATAGTGCTAGCAACCCCAAAGTCATGGGTTCAAATACCAGGAAATGCATGGACTGGTGAAATGTATACTCCAAATGCTCTATAAGTTGCTTTGGATAAAAGCATATAAAACACATCCTTTTAACCAGTATAATGTACACATACATTTCTTAAGTATGACAGTGTACTTTTCTCCTCAGGTCCTGAATGGTTCCTTCTCTCTGGAGCTGGTGAGTGAGAAGTACTGGAAAGTCAACAAGCCCATGGAGTTGTACTTCGCCCCAACAAAGGAGCACAAATGAATACAGCAAGGCACGAGGGCCCTTAAAGGCTCAGGACTGATGGTTCATCTCCTCTCTTCTTCCCTCTATCCTTTCACTCTTCCTCCTTGTCTGGAGTTTACTAGTCTTTGGAGCCGTGGCTCTTTAATAACTGTGGCTGCTTTGATTGGTTTTATATTTGTCTTTTTATATGGAAACGAGACCAGAGTTGACCAGTGGGAATGGGGTGGGTGGGCCATGGGAGTCAAACCAGTGTGTGGATTCGTTTCCCCCCTCTTTCAGTTGATACAATAATTTCATTGTTACATGTTCAGTTCTTTATGAGTCAAGAGGACTTTGACGTTGCCTTGAACAAACCAAAAGGTTAGTCTGCAAAATGGATATTGCAACCATAACACCATTACTTTGAGGAAGTCAAAAACGAGTTCTTCACAAATGACGCTGATGTCAGAAGGTGGCCTCTGTAGCCAATGGTGGTGTCCTTTACCAGCAAGCACCATTGACGTTCATGGAGCTGTTAAAGGTTTGCATTTTTTGACACGTCACTCCTGTAGCAGAAATGTTTGTTGACTAACATGACTGCATTTTGCCACTGTGTACCAGTATGTGTCCAGATAATGTGATGGATTAGTTTACACGACTCAATCACTAGTCTGTACTACTGTGTTGGTCAACTGAAATATGTTTTGGGATTGTACATACTACATTACTTTATAGTTTAAGTATCTGAAAATGTATATTGATAACAATGATACAGTTATTACAGTACTTTTTCAAAAACAGAAGCTGACGGTTGTACATCAAAATGGACCCAGTTTTTGATAGTCATATTTCATAGATGCTTCATCTAAGACATGGAAAACTTTTTAGAGCATGAAGTACTTTTAGTTAAACATCCTTGGCATACATGAGTTATTGTTGTTGTTTGGAAAAAATGTATACGGCATTCTTTGGAAAATAAAAAACAATGTATGCAACCTTTGTATGCCATGTGTTGTCACAGCTGTTTTGTCATAGCTTTAAAAAATATTTACTCCAGTTAGGTAGAAACAGATTCCCAGCAGATGGCGTTAGTGTTTCATGTCTCTCAAGGTTATGATCATTTGATACAGGGTAAAGTAAAAGACACGTAGCCCTGGTAACAATATTTGCTTTGTGTGGGAATACATACCACAGTAATCCATTAATAGCAGTTTTTAAAATAAGAGCAGCCACCTATGTGAAATACTTTATATATATTTTGTATATATTATTTTTATATATACTCTATATATGCCCATTGAGTTTTATATATACTATCTATTGCTGAAAAACAGTAAGAGTTCAAAGATAACAGCAGTCAGCACAGTAGCATAAAGTCCTTTAATCAATCAGAATC
This sequence comes from Botia almorhae, assembly GCA_036877575.1. NCBI lineage: Eukaryota > Metazoa > Chordata > Actinopteri > Cypriniformes > Botiidae > Botia > Botia almorhae. Next base: position 23,760 of record JAZGTJ010000536.1, read on the forward strand.
AGAAAACTTTATTGATCCCGCAGGAAATTGCTTAATCCCAGTTAGGTGTGATTGCCTCAGCTTTTAATGGCAATTTTACACAGTCCTGTTCTGTTCCCATCCACAAATCCATCTTCACCTGTCTGTCTCTCTCTCTCTCTTGTGTGTGTGCTGTACCACAAGCTCAGAGATCCCAGGTGCCCTATTAACCTGACCTCAGGTTACCTACATACCTAGGGTAAATCATTTATAATGTATGTCAAGAGAGAGACCGGCCATGTGGTTTAGGACATGTACAGTCCCATTGCCTGACTGTGTTGGCTCTTATACGTCAGTTCTTCATAGTTTGATGTGCAGCCATAATGGATTTTACAGCCTCACAGCAAGAGCGCAAGTTGACCTTCAGTGCAGATTCAGAAATGTGTTTTCGTTTGCACAGAGAGGGTGACTCAACCTCTGTGTGGTCAGGTCATAGCAGGGGCCCGTTGCCTAAAAGGGATCAAAGACCATAGCTCCCACATCAAAGACGACCCATACATTAGTAAAGCCTCTTACATTTTGCCTATATAATCTCACAACACTTTTTTCTCACATGAAAAAGATCATTTGTCGGCTTTTGGGCTGTCATTTAAGAGATAAGAGTCAATCCTAAGTTATTGGCAGGTCTCTTTAGGACAGGGTTGTAATGAGTGGACCAGAATGTAATCAAGTGAAACAGTTAGGGCTATTATATATGCAATAGGACAGAAGTGGGTGTTTGGGTCCAATGTGTGTTTGTGTGCGGGCAGGTACCTTTGTTTTGAATTTTACAATTTATTTATGTATTCATTTATGAATTCTATGAACTCAGGTTCACAGAGCAGTTATTCATCAGTATGTCTCCAAATGTTTTTTGTTTTAATTTTGAAAAGTACAATCTATTGTTTTGGAATTGAAAGCTTTACAAACCTTTTGTCAGCATTTTGTAAACATGAAGTGAAGTTGTGCTGTTTCTAACAAAATACCAAGTAGGGTTGTCACGATACCATAAACACGTTACGATACTATACCAGCTAAAGTATCACGATACCATGCGATATTGCATTAATTCTTAATTCAAATCTACAAAATAAAGCAATTTTCATAAATAAGAAGATATAAATGAAAACAGACCAAATTGTCCTCAGAATCCTTGTTTAATAAGAATTATAACTGGCTATTAAAAAAACAACGTGTATTTCATGTACTCTGCAAAAGATGTGGGATGCATCCGAAGGTGCTTAATAAGGTTGCTGGTGTTTCCCCCTTTAGCTTGAATTCTCTGTTGGCATTCACGGCAGATTGGTTTTCCGTCATCAACAGGTTTCCCACTCTCATCAGGTAAAAATCTGAAGTAATTCCATATTTCGCTACGCGAGTTGCTCTTTTTTAAGAGACTGTTGCGGTCAACCGTTGTATGTAAATTCATTGTATTCACAGGAACAGACAATTGCAAATTAAAAACTAAATCAGATGTGTGTTTGAACTGAAGCATCAGAAAACGCAAAATACCATATATGGCATATAAGGCGCGATTTCCCCTCCCAAACACGTGGCCAAAATAGCTTGCTGACATCAGGTTTAATATTTCTCTTTTGTTTTTTTTGTGAGGAAAAGGGTGTATTCACTTGTTTTATTTTAAATCATTTTAAGTCATCTTGAGGTAAACTTGGAAGTTTGTTAGGCCACTTTAGCTGAGAAATACTGCCCTAGTACATGAGTTTGGGCACTGGTATGGACACTAGCAGTTTCAGAGTAGAATATTCAGGACAGAAGTTTGGGAAGAGCAATTTCAAGAGTAGTCTCAGTTCAACAAATTCAGGATGCCAGTTTTAGGACACCAGTTTTGGTAAAGTAGCACCAGACCAGCAATTTTAGGAAAACAGTTCCAGGACAAGTTCATGACAGGAGTTTTGAAAAAACAATTTCAGGACAGCAGTTTTAGAACAGCAGCATCTGGCCAGCAGTTTCAGGACAACAGCATCAGGCCAGTAGTTTTACAATGGCAACAAAAAATGACAGACTCAACCCAGCATTTTTAAAAGTGTGATGATTCCATTTAAGAACAGACTGTAAAGATGTATTTAACTTACGTCATCAGCAAAAAAAAACAGCACTTTGTGTTATTAATGTTTGTCTCTCCAGCGTCTGGAACAGGGAGCCTCGGGAAATGCTTCTGTACTGCACACCACAACTGATGAAAACTTTGTGTAAACAGCGTTATCTTTAACTATTTGATCCTGTGTGAATGAACCATCCCTGCATGTAGAGGACACAAATCTGCTGCTATCTATCCTCAAGTATTGGACCATGTGACTGTACTGACTGTTGTTTACTATGCGCTAATGTTGTGGTAAGTGGTTGTTAAGCACATGCAGACACATTCTTCATCAAACCACAAAGCCCTTGTTAGAGAGTGTCGCTCTGCACTGAATGGAACTTCTTAGCCAATGAGCTAAAAGTACAAAATGTACCGTGTTGTGATTGGTGTGAAGTGAATGCTCTTCAACACTTTCTTTGTTTTGGGAGCGATAGAAACTCATTGGCCAAATCTGAGAGTCTGGGCATCGTGCCACTGTTTGACCTTTTGGCACAATTGTTGTGGTGTGCTGTTGCTACAAGGTGGTTTTTGAACAAGTGCCTTCAAGAACAGGACTCTGCAGAGGAACGCTATGTGTGACACACAATAAGCACGTGAGAACGCCTCAAGCCTGTTCTCAAACAGTCACGTGCTACACGTACACACACAGTGCTTTTCCAGAAATCTGAGACTATATCTTATCATCTGTGCTACCTTGCTTGTCACTATGTGACCGTGATTTATGATGTGCCCATGAAATGCTGGCATATTTTCTATCTTTATAGCAACATTGTTTCCCAACATATGATGTTGTGGTTTTGATTTGTTCTTAATACACTTGTATGTTCTCATTCAAGGAAAGTTTTAAGTTTATCATTTAAATGAAGTATGATCTATAAAAGACACATGATGTAAGAAAGGGTTACAGTGTCACCCTAAACTTTGCAGTATGTTCTAACCCTGAGGAAATTGGTGTTTAAATAGTTACTTAGTCTTTTTATATATTAAGGAACAAAATTGTGATTGACACCTTGTTGTAAAATTATAGTAAGTCAATAAACAATTTCCATTGCATTTCATGTTACACCAATGTTTTTGTTTAAAATATTTCTCTCTTCTAAACTATGCTTTTGGACACCCAATTAAACACTAAATACACACATAACAATAGTTATGTTTATGTTTATATAGGGAACTGTTACTCATAATATCTGAGTTCTGGACATCGGTTTACAGAGCAGTAATGAGTCCCTGAAGGCTTCTGTCTCCCACCAGCAGACTCAGGGGACATGGACTGTTTACAGCTTTAGAAGCACAGATTTATCTGAACTGAAACAAAGAGCTGTAGATAAGTTGTGCCATGGGACTTGTGTCTTGGACAACTATTAGTAACATTTAGAATTTAAAACTCTGGATAGGTTTTCTAAACCCACATTTTGAATCATTTGCAGTAGAACTCTTCCATGTCATTCCATACAATATAAACCATTATAGAACAGTATTCAGGATCCACCTTAACTCAGCAATCACATTATATAAAATGCTGCCGTGTATATTTTTAGCCTGCTGCCATCCAGCAAAATTCATTCTTCCTTTCCCCAGCTAGTTTTTCCAGCTGTGCCCGATTTCTCTTAACCGCCTGTTACTCCAGTCAGGGGTATCGGCATTACATCTGTGCTTCTTCCTTTACTGGATGATCATTATATTTTAAATTAAATAAAAACATCTAACATTTCAAGAGAACACTGTAAAAGGATGTTACATAGACTGATGGTACAGTTTTGTTTATCATTAAAATCAGGACTACATGTTAGATTAGAGATGTACAGTTGCTGGTCTAGTTTGCTTAAATTCCTAGATACTTTATAATTTGCTTCTGTGAATGATGACAACAGAGACCTCTGTCCTCAAACAGTTCTGCATCACTTCTGACTTTTCCTGCCTGGGCACTCTTTATATATCTCAATTATATACAGTATGTAAAATTGCTAAGCAAAAACTTTTCACATTAATTACACTGCCTGTCAGAGTATGACAGATTAAACCGGTTGAATGAACCCACACAAAACCTATGGCAACAGAAACTGGAAATGTTTGTATGGTGGGAAAAGCATTTTTAATATACAAGATCTGCTCAAAGATGTTGTAAAAAGCTCATTGAAACCACATATTAACTCTAAAGAGCAGAGGAATGATTTTGAAAAATGTTAAAGAGAGGTGAATACGTAACCACAAATCCTCTAGAATCTAGCTGTGGTAGCTGTACTGCAGCCTTATTTCCTGTTTATCACATACCCACAGTAGGTTGGGCCACTTGCCAGCACTTATTAAAAAGAAGTGTAATAGGAAAACAACAGTTTTGCAGTCTATAAACAGCAGTATCAGTATCTAAAAGCAAACACTGATTTTTTATTTATAAGGGTTTTTAAAACACAAGCTCCCAGGCCCAGCCTACATTATGTAAGACACCACAACCATGAAAAATGACACTGGCATTACATAATTTCCAGCCAAGCAAATACAAGTACAGACAGACACAGCACAACACAAAAGAAGGGTTTGGGGGATTACGCATCTTCTTCACATTGAACAACTGTAAGCATCAGTCACTTACTGAAAAGTTATAACCTTGATTATAGTATCACCTAAACTTTCCAGATTACATAATTATTGATTAACTTTGAACAGGCCAGCATGCTGCCAACTCTGTGGAATTATTGTGTGGTTTCCATGTGAGTCACTACATCCTGTGGCTCTTATACACATATTTGCAAAATGAGAGTTGCACCAAACTCAACAAATACAGAAACTAATTTTTGCACGTTCCTCAAGCAGTGTTAATGTTACATAATTTGTTTTTGACTAAGTTAAATAGGTTTATACTACCTACAGATGGCATATGGAGTGCTTTTGTGTGACTGGGATTCCAACATCCTTAATATGCCCAAAACAGGCCATTTGGACTATAAAAAGGATTGGAAACTAAATCGGATGACTTGTCTTTGACACCTACTGAAAGCAGTCAAGTCATCTCAGACCAACACTGACTGGCCCATTTACCCACAATGACCTGCCCTAATGTCCCAACAAGGGTTCAGGGACTAAGACTGGTCTAATTTTAATCATGAATTGCGCATATAATAGTGACCCAGTGGCTGGCAGCTGGCTAAGAGTTTAACCAATCTCCCAGACTAATTCCACCTGGGCAAAGTGCCGTCCACCATGCCTGTGCCTAATACTGGCTTATTGGAGGATGTGACCTGCATGAAAATTTTTTAGGTGACATTTTACAGTGTCACTGTACAATTTGCATGACTCTTACAAGCCTAGAATCAGAATATTTAAAGTCCCTGCCATTGAGGTTATCCATTTCACTTTAGGGTAGGTCAAATGCACAGTTCACCTGACACAAAACAACACTTAAGTTGAAATGTTTTATTAATTCTGACATTTTTGTACCAAAAGTAAGACAAAAATCAATTTAGATATTAAGTTTCAAATACAGACTGAGAAGAGTGTTATTAATTGGTATTAAAATAGCATTCATCATTGGCTTCTCTAGCAAAAAGCAAACACAAATACAAGTATCCAGTTAAAACTAATTCTGTGGCACAGTAAACTTGGAATGTGCACTTAGTTTTACAAATTGGACACATGCATACAAGTGTTGTATAAAAATGCTATAAAATGGCAAAGATACCATTCCACCAAAAAACACCTCTCTACTTAAGATGATTAACTAGTATTGAGTACTGAAGTATTCTGTGGTCTACAGCTTTTCAACTCTTCAAGGAGCAAGGCAATCAAAGTCAAATTACTCATGATGGACAAAGCATTGCATTTGACTGCAGTAAGCTATAAACCTTTGAAAATCCTGAAAATATTAACCCCGCTATCACCAAACTGCTGAAATTCATAGTGAAACAAACAAAAAAAAAATCTATCTACATGGTAATTTATGCAATATGCAAAGGCTTAAATGTTGCTTTAGGCAACCCAGTAACCTCATGTTTACTGCCCCAACCCCCATCACCCTCCCATTCTCAGTACCCAAACAAAGAGCACCTCAGTAAAACACAATTATCTTACAAATGACGGCCTGATAGTGGGAGAGAAAGTAAGCTCTTCACACGCTTCAGTTCTTAGCTAATGCCTCAGTAAAAGGGCTCCACTCATTGATATGTGGGTTATACACCTCCATTGTGTTGAGAAATTCATTGCCATCAAAGCCCCCAACAGCACAGAGCATGCCGTTTAACATGACCACCCCTGCATTGCTGCGTGCTGACGTCATGCTTCCTAACATCTTCCACTCGTTCTTGGCTGGGTCATAGACCTCTACACAGCACAGAGCATGAGAGCCGTCAAATCCTCCAACCACAAAGAGCTTACCTGTAAGTAGGTGAAAATTACTTAAGCTTGCCAAATTCAATTAAAGTCAGTAATCATAGCCCAACAAGTACCAGACAGGAAATGCAACTGGCAGAGTTGCAGGAAATGCAATTGAAAATTACCAATGCAAGGACTAAATGGTGAGCTACATTTTGAGTAACCTTTAAAATATTAATTTACCTTCATCCACAGCCACACCAGCTCCACGGCGAGCCACATTCATGGGAGCCACCAACGTCCAGGTGTTGTTCTCAGGGTTGTAACGTTCGACTGAGTTTAGGCAGTTCCAGGACTCTGCACCACCAATCACGTACACGAATCCATCAAGTTCACACACTGCTGCTTGGTGCCTCCCTAAATACAGAAAAAAAAGGATGCACATTAGGAATCACACATTGAGGATTAGTAAGATTTTACAATACAAATTAATTTGGGAACAAAGAAAATGACATACTGATGTTGAGTGGTGCGCAGCTGGTCCAAGTTTTTGACACTGGGTCGAAAGACTCACAATTCTTCAAGCCCTTTTGACCACAGGGATCAGATCCACCCACCACGAAAAGCTTGTTTTGCAAGGAACACACACCTGACAAGAAACAAGAAAAACATATTATCCAGCCCATTGCAGACATCTGCCTCCCTACAGAGCACTTAAGCAAGTTACAACTACACTACACTTGTATGAATCAGCGTACAAAGTACAGCATGAAGACAGGATAGGAAACTCAAGTACATTTGTTTTGTTGTGCACCACAGATCAAGTCTGGTGAACTTTGACTGGTGAAGCAGAGCACCAACACAGGACATAACTGAATGACCTCTTGGTTTAATAAAAAAAAATACAACCTGCAAAGCCTTATGACTATACTTTTACAACAGGATGTGATGCGTACCGGCATTACAACGATTGGTGCGGAGCTCTGAAACTTGACTCCACTCGTCAGCTATGGGGTTATACATCTCTCCACAGCTCAGCTCATCTGAATGACCGTTGGAGCCACCCATCACATACAGCTGACCCTGAGAGAAAACCATCTGATTAGCTCTAATAGCAGCACGAATACTGGAGCTAGTTTAGGATTAGAAACTGTGCTGTCTTTACCATTAGCACTGCCATCTGGAAACGAGCTCGTGGAGTGCGCATGGGAGCAATGAAAGTCCAGCAATCCTTTCTTGGGTCGTAACACTCCACAGTCCTCAAGCACTCCTCTCTGTTGTAGCCACCTGGAAAGATAACGGGTATGGGCATCAAAGCTAAAACTATGGAATGAATTCTTTAATCTAAGATACAGTTGTAAGGTCTAAAGATTTTAAGTCACCCATTACAAATAATTCTGAACATTAGATCTCATTTTTATTCACAGCAATTTTCCCTTTCATATCTCCTATGTAATCAGGTTGTTTCACTTTTGTTTGTTCTCCTCACCCTACACCACTTTTGTGAACACTTTGGGTAAATGTGAACCAAATCTAGTCATTGATTTTCTTTGTTCTTAAGAAGTGTAAAGCAACATTAGCTGTAGCTCTAAAAGGTGCCAAATAGATTTATTGATACTATTTTTGATCCAAGTCTCTTATATTAACAAAGCCCCTTAATTTTCTTTTAGGCAAATTCTATCTTACTGTGCACAAGCATACCTGCAGCAATAAGTTTGCCATCCAGTTCAGCAGTTCCCAGGCCCGAGCGAGCATAATGCATGGGCTTTAGCAGTCTCTCCTGCACCTCCCCTGGCTGAGCCTCAAAACTCAGGCTCTTTTGCATGCATGGTGTGGCAGACGGGGAACCCTGGGGGCTGCTGCGGCCATGCAGGGAGATCACACAAAGGGTGCCTCTCAAAACAGCCAGACACAGGTATGTGTTGTCTGAAGCAGAGACGAGTTAAAATCAGTTAAAATCACATACTAACAACAGCTACAGATTATCCAACAGTCTACTTACTGGTGGTCTTCTCGGAGGCAATATACTTCCATTCATGCTTGTTGAGCTGACTGTTGGAGGTGGGAGAGAGGCTGCCAGAAACACCTGAGCTCATCTCATCTCTCTCTCGAGGAGGTTTCTTCTGCAAAACCAAACCAGGCAGCTACAAACCACTGCCTCAAGTTCCACCCCCTACCTGTACTATACATGCATGCAGACACATGGCCAAAGACTAACCTCTGCCATCATCAAGAGGGGTCTTCCACAGTGCACACAGCTAAGACAGTTGGTGGTTTATAGATATTAAGCAGTGCAAACCACCTGTATGTTAACAAAATGGGAGCCTTGCTATTCTACACTAGTGACTGCAGCACACTGTAAGAGGAAGACTGAAAACCAGTCCTGTACCTGCACAAACTGGATGTGGTCATCCTCAAGGCTGCAGACCTCTGCCTGCCCCTCAAGCAGGCTCCCATCATGCAGTTTGTGATCTGCTGAGTAGTACAGCGTTTGCACCTGCAACAACAAAACACCAACAAGACCCATGTGGGTGTTTCCATAACAAGAACAAAGCAATGTTCTGCCTTGTTCCTTGAAGCAGATGGAGTCAGCTGCTATGAGGGAGGTCCTTGTCAACTTTGTGCTGTTTGAACCTTTGAAGTAGTCATGACCACACCGTCACTGAAATGGTTAAAATTACTGGAAGGGGAGATCATTCCTATTGTAAGTAACTTTGCGTCAAAGACCCATCTAAACAAATGATCGATGCACAGTGGGGTTTGGGAAAGAGCTCCAATCTCAGGAACACAGATGGAAACACATGGCTTTTGGTTGGTTCACTTAGTACCACTGATGGATGGGATCTTGCATTCTTCTTCAGTGCTTGACAAATCTGCGGTTGCTGTGTATTACTAAACCTACAGGAGATATGGGGAGATCAATGGGGAGGAGCAGCCATTAGAATCAAAGTAATAACACTACAGAAAGCCCTGCTAAGGAGAAAATGGTACGTTACAAAAGACAAAGGTTGAAAGAGAAAGGGGAACGCATACTGAACATAGTTTGTTCGGCTCACCTGGAAAACCGTTCAGTTTTTCAGTTTTTTGAGGAGCACGTACTGCAAAATTTACAAGGTTAAGGGTAAAACTTGGGGGCATAAAATAAAGGAGCCCTAAATTAACCTTCAAAAAGACGTTCAGGAAACATGAGCAGGGGAAAAGAGAAGGGTATGGAAAGACCTACAATACTGACCTCCTCCATTAATTTTTCTAGAGGATCTCCATTCTTCCACAAGCTGCGCTGCACCCAGTTAATAACCTTGGAGTACAGTTTGCCATTACCCGGCAGGTTCAAGTTCTCCTCTAGTATCACCTCCAGCTACCAAAACACACAATTATTTTAAAGATCTAGTACACCAAAATAGTACATCAAAACAGTACAGTACATCAAATAATGATAAAAACATCTATACATATGTAAAAAAACACTCATTAGACTCACCTTCAGACGAGGAAGTTTAAGAAAGTCATCCTGTTCCGAGATCTCCTGAAGATGGTCCTGAATATAGCCATCAATCTTGCCCAGAAGCCGACCATCAGCCATGCTACTAGCAAAGTGGCGGAAGGAAATGGCACTTTGGCAGTCGATTTTTGATAATAGGTAGTCTCCGCAGATCTGAATAGCAATAAAGGATTCAGGAGATCAGTACATTAATGTACAAATGACATTTCTAATGATGAGACTGCACATACCTGTTTGACCCGCTCCAATTTAAACTTTTTTGCTGCAGAATACACATCCCTGACAAGATCCTTATCTGCCTTCAGCCTGTCAACAGGAAAATATAGGTACATATGGGATCTCTATTTCCGTGACATGAAGATAAGTGTGTACTACAAAGTTGATATGTTATGCAAGCATACTTACTGGGCTGTGTAGGCATAGTTGAGCAAGGTCTCAACAGCATCTGGGTTGAGATCATCAAATTTGACCAGTGAGACCCCACCCTGTAACTCAGAGTCACTGTTAAAGATCTCAAACAGGAAAGAACTGCAGCAGGCCAGCACAGCTTTATGGGCCATCAGCTCGTGTCCACAGACCTGAAGATTTACCATAATTATTAAAAGTGCATATTAACAGCATTTATGAACTAACAGATCAAGGCACTGATCTTACCTGTAGCCTGACATCACAAAACTGGCCACTTTTACGCAACGCATTCATCTTGGCCACAGTAGAATCAAGAAAGCTCTCATCTTCAAATACCAAATAACCATTGGGAGTCATTTTGATGGATCTATCAGAGCTATAGAAGGCAAATGCATCAAAATGAGAACTGCTTGTCATTACACCCACAACATTTAGTATTATGAGTAAGGCCACAAGTAACTCGTGCTCTTTTTTCACATTCTGTTACAGTTGTGAGAGAAAAAACTGTGTAATGGATTTACATATTATAACGTGCACGCAAGGGGTGAGGGAGAGTTGAACTTGACAGGCATTCCAGTTCTGCAGAAATCTGCAGAGCTTACAATTAAATTTTACAGGCACAGATTTTATGCAGGCCTTGAGAAGAGACACACCTACCAAGCAGATGAAACAGAAGATAATTTTTTTTAAAGCACCCGATCTTCAATCTTCTAACAAAAAGTAATACACAGATGTTTCTAGAGAAGAGGTGGTTGGGCTGCACCAGCTTGTGTGTGATGTGATTATTGGCTTAAAGAATACAATTTCTTCCATCTTAATTATCCACAATGACCTAGGAAAGAAAAAACACTTTAAATTCAAACATGGCAGTTACAGGAAAATATGGAAATAATATATACGAACACATTAAGGTTATCTCAGTAAACTTTCTATACTGTTGAATAACTGCCTGCTGTTGGGTGGGCTACTGTTCAACAACCCAAATGCACATTTATAAATAGACTTCACAGACAAATTAAGCACTTTAAAGTTCCTCGGTTAAAAAAACAACAAAAACACATTCATACACCGATACAAAGAATCAATTTTTGTAACGGTTTCCGGGTTTAAGGCGCGAGAGATTTCTAGATTGAACCAGTATCACATGACGACGCCTGTGGTTGTGTTCACAACAACAACAGTAATATAAACACACAACAACCACAACTTTAGAATAAGATTGGTCACATAACATCAGACTCTGAAAGGCTAGGTAAACATATTATAATATCCTTAGTAAACAATACATACTCATGGCCTGAAATAACGCAGCTGTTATTTAAAGCTGTTGTCTTTAAAATAAAACATAATGCACATTTTATCACGTTTTAACTTGATGTCCAGCTGACTGGACAGTTAAGTTGGAGTAAATTAAATCTGCAAGGTTAAATGACCAGCCTGTTTCAGAGACAAAGCAAAAGCAGAAGTTGAGTTTTATAAACCCGTCAGCGCTTCTGACCAAGCCAGCCATCCACCCACCAGGAGGAGGAAATACGACCATTTATCATTTATCATTAGCAAAACTAAATAATGTGGATATTTTAATGTGAACCCACATTTCTATGGACAAACCTATAGGTAACTACGAACAATTATCAAACAAGTACAATACAAGCCCGCGCTACAACCTGCCATATGACCGACAAAATCAGTATAACTTTACACCGAAATCCAAGTTTAAAGACTTACCTGCTTCCCTTGCCTATTTAAAATGAAGGACATCGTTTTGCTAAATTAACAACAGTTACAAATTGAAAGGCTGAAAGAACATTAGCCTCAAAGACGCTACGTTAACGAGATAAACTGAATGACACTGAAGAGCGCGCTTAACACTACTGCGTCACCGATGACGACAGCGCGATGGGCGGGGACATGGAGCTCAGCTCTATCCGCTTCAGTTACGTTTGTTACTCAAAGTACTAATTGTATTATTCAGTTGGATTATTGTTAATGCATACAAACGTTAAACCAGGTTAAATATGAATATTATGCAATGACCAAGTACCATGGTTGTGTGTCACAAACCATTATTCACTATAATGACATTATCCCACGAAGTTCTTGGCACCCAGCAACCAGAACACAGTAATTCATTCATGTAGCACAGATGTCTTCTGACACTGTCTATATAAATATTTCAGGTGGTACATTTTTGAATCTAGAGTGGTTATGTGTGGTTAAACGGTAGTCTTGACTCATGTAATTTATATCTCTTGTCTTCGATATAAAAATACATAGAATTTGCAGACTGTGCTAAACCTCTACAGCTACATTTTATTATTTTTTGCACATATTGTTTACATTTTTACAGTACTTTTTTCATATTCATACATTGTTCCCACAATGTGGTTCACTGAGATTTCTGTTTTAAATATCACTATTAAGATCAAAGTATACAACCTTTTGCTTTGTTATTGTTTTTTTTTACCAAGGCATGTATTTTTTAAACACAGAATGCCATTTAATCAGTAAAGCTTTTGTTTCTAACTATTTACCAAAAGTAGAAAAAATTAAATAAAGCAAACTCCAAACAAAATGCAACAAACACAGAAAATGTGAGGTCAAAAATAAAACGGTAATATTTATCTCTGAATGTAAAAGTAAACGGATGTCAGGTTTCCTGTGATGTCATCGTATGCCCTTTTCCCCTGCGAAGGTCTGTATTATGTAACCTCGCCATCAGCACAGCTGAAGTGCTTTAACATCATCCTGCTGTCTCTATGGTTTCAAGACACTTAGAAAAAGAAACATGACTATGCATACAGGCACCGTTTTGCCCTCTCTCTGCGGATCTCTCTGTGCAACATGTTGTTCAGTTGAGCATGGCTTACATAAGGCCCTTGGCTAGAACACACGTAAATAATTTTTTTATAAGACATATTTTACTCTAGCCTCTAAAAGCTTAAATCACTGATTATATTGTCTGCAGACCCGTTGTTAAGCTGATTAATGCTGTTATTTGCTGTTATTATAGTTTATGCTGTAGAGGCTCATACAAGAGTTTAATACTGGAGTAGAGAGAGAGATTAAAAATGTTTATCTAGAAATATAGAACGATATTGCTTCATATTAAGGTAAAACAGTGTGTTAAGTGTAACACACCATGTGCAATAAGAGCAATAAATAAATTAATATTTTTACTAAGTAACCTACATAGCTTAAGGTTCTGGCCACCAAATGTTAAATCGGCATGATAGGAATGGCTTTTGATAGGAATAACCATTTAACAATTATTACTATAAAACAATTATAAAAGTTGATTAAATGTAAATGACCAAATCGCCAATTTTGCCTCAAACATTGATGCTTTTCTTTGTTGTCTAATGAAAAGACAATGTTTACATGAAAACAACAAAGAGCCGATAATGCTGAGCAAACTGAACATTATGTACCCTTTATGAATGGACATAGTAAACATATGCTGGACTTCTGTATCAGATAATGCAGAGCTTATCAGTCTAATGAGCCATCACCGTGTTCTGCATTAAGGGTCTGTTAGCTCGTTTTCAAATAAATGTAAGGCAAGGATAAATGGCTAGACTAACTATATACTTAAATATTAAAAATGTAAAATTTCTCAGTATTTATCTCTGTTGGAGGAGAGGGAACTCTGCTAGCATTGTTGTATCCCCTCCTAGACCTGTAGCATCATTTATTTTACCCCATTAGCTATCACCCTGTGTTTAATTACCACATGCCGCTCTGAAATACTTGATTCTGACTGGTTAATTTTGGCAATCTGTGTGTCTTTTACTTTTGCATGACTAAACTGTATACAGTTGTCCCAGGGAACCTATTTCTTATATAGTTGTGCTAGTTTGATGTCTTTCATATGTAATATAGCTTCAGGTAAGACCTCTTTTCCTTTAAGGAACCGTCAGAAAACCAGTTAGAAGTGCTTTGGTCACACAACCCATTTAAGATTTAAATTATCGTGTGGAGATGTTGTAACTTATGTCTCCATAGCAACTGCACTTATCCATATTGAATTGCTTATACTGTTCAGGACAAGACACAATGTGCCTGTCAGACTATTGTCAAGCATGTTGACATTTCAATTAACCTTTTGTCAAGTTCTGGTGGTGATAATATATCTAAAATAAACCTTGTGATTCCACTTTAAAGCAAAAGTAGTGAAATAATTGTTGGGAAAGTGACTGGCCATTGTCCAAGTGATTAACTATTTGTGATTAAACAAACAAAGCTAGTTCCCTTTTCAGAGCTGGTTTAGGTTTAACAGCTTTTAATGGTTTTGTTTTGATCATTTTTGATTCATTTTTATCTGTCTGCATTGCCTTAGGCTATATAGTTTATCATTATTCACCCACTCATGCTCTGGTTCTTATTCTTATAAGACATCAGAATTGTTCATTGTTATAAGCATTGGTCTCTAGAATGTTTTTGGATGCACTTAAACTTTGTTGTTGTTTTTGCTTTGTGTTATAGACTGTTTTGGATTAATGAGCTACATAAGGTGACTGACTAAGCACAATAAAAACTTTAGTCAATCTTTAACTTTATTATTCATATTTCCAAAGAACATTCACTCCACATGATCCTGTAAACATCCGTGTGTTTGCATTTGATCTTTGTCCTGATATAAAATCACTTTCTGTGACCCACATTTGCACATTTTTGTAAGTTGATATTTACGCACGTACGTAGGAGCAAATAATAATAAACAAGAAACAGCGACACCATGTGATGACTTTGGAAAGCCCTGAGTGATAAGAAAACAGTTCCACTGCACCTTCTTTACGTTTGCGACTATTTCTCATTAGAAAGTGTGCGATGCTTTTTATGTTTAATGCAAAAATATTTAAGAGGAAAATGCCTAATTTAGGATTAGTGTCTTATGAACATAATGTAATGTCATTAAAATGCCTTTAAAGATAATGGATTCAATGGATACGGTCCATGTAACTTATGCAACAGATATACCCTGCAACTATAAAGTAATTATAATCACAGTTTTTAAATGAATTTATATCATTTAAATATTTATAACTATTTTTTTTATTTTTGAACTAACCCATTACCAATAATCAAAATGTGATCTGTAAAATGTGAAAGAACTACGGGTCTGTTTGCACCATTTAAAATACAGATGAAAAGACAGAAATTGTAAGACATTTCATTTATTTGTCAAAAGAATCACAATATAAAAGGAATATTTTATAAGGCAGTTGGTAAAACAGGTTCATAATTTTGCACTTAAAATGACTGATGTGATGCAAACGCAACATTCACTTGGAATCTTTGACAAGTGGACACTTTCTTGGGTTGCTTATGGCTCACAAAGGAAGCAAAATCTGCACTCATGTTTCAATGCAGCCTAAAGTCCGATCAACCTGCTGCTGTTTTTGGTGAACCCCGTGAAAGTGCACATTTTTATTTATGTTAGTTATATCATCAGCACCTGACATAATGTCTGAGTCCAAAGTACATGTTGAGAAATAATGTTGATAATATTAACATCTAAGTTAAAAAATGATGTGATCAAAATATACATATCCTTTGGTGGACAATTCTAATAATACTCAGCGTTGTAAAAAATTAAACTTGTTTTTGTAAAGCGTACAAAAACACACAAGTATTAATGAACAATTGTGACAACAGACGTTTTTGGCAACTTGTGTTATTCCCTTTTTTGTTTTTTCAAAATGTAATCCCAGTGTAATATGTAACAATACAGATGAGTCAAGGATGCATGAATTACTGAAGGGACTATGGGAAAAATCACTTAGATGACAATAAGTTGGGAAGGAAATCAAGCTCTTGCCCAAAAACAAAGACAGTAAGATAAGGCTGTACCCCAATAACTAACCTTAAAAGAATAAATGCAATGCATGCAAGTGGGAAAGAAACCATGTATTCATACCATGGGTATGAATACAGCACATACTATCAAATTAAATAAGCACTTGAATACTGACATTTGCATGTTCTGCAGAGCAGCTCTAGTTATGTTTCCTAAAAGGAGTAGTATGAGGTGAAGGAGGAAAATAAATATGCTTCACAATACCCCAATGTAACATGCCATTGAAATGACATGCCTCTGTAATGATTTAGTCATGCTATTACATGTACTTTTTGTTCTGCACTTAAGTTGTGACAAGCAAGAGAGTTGACGCAGACAAGTAAAGAGACACATCCTACATAACAGCTAAAACATCTGTGCATAATATCTGAGGTCAACAATAACATTTTTCATTACCATCCTGTTTCTATATAGAGCAAGGTGATTATCTTCACTGCAAGAAATCCAAATGAGAGTGTAATGTTTGATCGTTTCCAAAAAAAGGTGATTGACTGGACACCCTCTACAGCATGGGTAGAAACCAGACCACAAGGGGTTGTGCCAGTTAGTCCCTTTTTTCGCACTGCCATGGTGATAAGGTGGTGATGTCTACACGGTTTTCCTGGCTGTGAGGACTCTGACGATGGAACCCACACCACCTGCTGAGACAGCCTGGAGACAGAGGACAGAAGCCATTGCTATAGTTGAAGGGGCAGAAACTTCAGTATCTCATAATAAATAATGTCATCTTTCTAGGTTATTACAGAAAACTGTCTACTATTAAATGTTAAACTAAATTATATCTTTACCTACTGTTTCTAAAAGAAGAAATATACTTTATTTGCTGTATTTGTCAAAAGGAATACTTTCTGGCACTTAATAGACATGTTCACTATAACGTGTCATTGCTTGAAAAAAAGAGCAACAGTAATACTCCTCAATTTGAGTTTCATGAAAAAAGTAACAGCATACTGGTTTGGAACAGTTTGGGGGTGGATGTACTATTCCTTTAAAATATATCAATACTATTTTTACCTTTTCATGCCACTGAAGTAGAATGGCACTACTGTTGTCTGAGGGTCTTTCAAACCCTTTGTAGATGTACTTCATGAGGAGATCGACTCCAGTCTTATCCAGAGATTGAACAGCCTTTTCTATATCGCTGGTCTTGAAAGAGCTGAGCACTTTCAACACAAGGTCTTCAGCTCGGTCCTGCAGACATATAAACAAATTAAAATAAATAAATCATGACACTTCATACAACAATCAGAAATAAACAGATTACAAACCTGGTGTCTGAACTATAAACTGGTATATAAACACACCTATAACAAACTACACATGTGGTGCAGAGATGTTTATATTAAGTTGAAGTGATTGACGCTTTAGGGTGGCTTAGCTGCAACTCACCTTCACATTCTGGTTCTTAGTATAGATTGGTGGATTCTTCAGTACTGCCTGCAAAGCCCCCATCAGGTTACCTGTACAATGCACTAAGGAAAGCGTCTCAGAACTAGTATATTTAAATATAGCCACTGATATAATTTATAATATATTCTTTTTAAATTAGCATTAGTTGCAATTGACTCCAGACAATATAATATAGTGTGGAGTGGACACAATATCCCCAGAGTAGCCGCTTGCAACCGGAAGTGTTTCTACAGCAACCTCACGATAACGATGACTGACTGTTTCTATGTAATGCTACATATATAGGGTTCAACTTTACATATTGTATGCCATATCCAGTATAGTCGTTATTTAAAACTTTTAAAATGCTGGATTGTCCAATGCAAACTACCTGAGAGAGCTTAAAATGTGCATGCTGAAAAATGAATGAAGTCACTGATTACCACACCCATGTCTACTCGCAAGATGAAAAAGTTATAATAGCATAACATCAACGTTTGTTGTGCTCTCAAAAAAAGGTCCATTACATGCCATACAGAACGCACATATGAACTTTATGAAGATAACTTTAAAGGTTTTAAGTCTGCAAGGATATGATCTGATGAGAGAATCCACCTCAGTTTCATCCGGACCTGGTTGATTTTCTCCGCCGTCATCTTCGTCGACAAACTTGTTTTCATCGTACTCATCTACATCAACCTTTCTAAATCGATCAGAGATCGTGCTTTTCGACATGTCTGTTTCGATCACTTAATCAGAAAATATAATTAAATACAGACTAGTCTTACTACTTTCAGGAAGCTGCTCAGTTGCTCTTTCACTTCCGCACAGAAAGCCCCCTAGTGGCTGCATACCACAATAACGTTCACGTGTTATCTCTCAATGAACGCTAGGTGGAGCCTTTACATCTACATTTAGTTTTAATGACACAATATACACTCAATGCATTCTGTTGACTGATGGTGCACAAGCTGGTTGACGTTGCAGGAGTGCCTAACTGCTATTTGAGCAATAAGGTAACTGCAGAGATGGTCATTTAAATGTTGCCTCTTCGATACACACTCACTAAGTGAGTATATATATCACATATTTTACTATCTGCGTAATATTCCTCACATTCTCACAAAATCATTGGCCCTATGTGTTATTTATTAGAACACGCTGATACCCCCCATAAATCATAGGTATGTTTCATTAATATTTAAGGGTAACTTCTCATTAAGTATTTTTTATTGTCCAAATATTACTACATACATTTGTTAATTGGTTTTTCTTATTATTATTTTTATATAAACTTTATGTGTAATATTTAACAACAAAATATTTATATCTTTTACTCGCTTGAGAGCTATGAATAGTGTCCGTACTGGCCCATTATTGTAATGTAAATATAGGTATTATCACCAGCAGTCCAGCAGATGGCGACGTTATTTCAATGGGGAAGATAACATGCTTTATGTACCTCTAAGTACCCAGAACTTTCTCGATCCCAATAATTTAAAAAGATGTGTACGTCACAGGAAGAGTGAAACAGACAGTATATCGGAGGAGAGAAATGACAATCAGAATGTCTGTAAGAGTTTGACAAATGCATAACAGCAGAAAACAAAATAAATGTGATTTTTTATATAAACTAGTCCTTCTCATTTATTCATGGTTGATTTTTTTTAAATTATACTTTGTAATTATTTATATATAAAAACATATATGCATGTTTTGCATTTTTCTTTCAATGTATTTTTTTTAATCCCAGCGGGTTTTCCAAACAGCAAGTCATTTCCTCAAATGCCATCTCCCCAAACACCAAATCATATGTGTATAATTATAAAATGTTCACAATTAAATGTAATGTAATGTTCTTTTTCCTTCACACAATTTGTGAGGTTTGCAGCATGATGTGACAAAATCAAAATGGAGTCAGAGATATGATCTGAGTTAGAGATGAGATGGATTTTTCAAGTGGATATTTGTAAAGCCACTAAATGAAAATGTTTTGAAATAAATATAACAGTGTGCAGATCTGTTTTTTATAAACTGTAATATTGGTATTTTCAAGGCTATCCTGTTGTGTTCATTGTGTCAATCATTTAGAATAATCAAAAGTACCCAGTATGCATGGCTGTTTTGCTCAGTTCCAGCGTTCCAGTAAAAGATGCTACCAGACAGTTCATTAATATGTCCTTTTATTATGCATATATAAAACATATATGTAAATATATGTCTATGGTCAGGTGATTGGTGAGTTACCCATATGCTAATGAGTTACATTTATTTTGGACATAAAGTGCATTCTAAAGCTTAGTTCTATTTTTACCACTCTAACTGTCTTTCCAGTATCTACTGCCACCTTTATCCTACTGACCTCAGTTCAGCTGTATGAGTGATTTAACTTCCCCTTCTTTTTTTCCAGTTTACATTTATTTCACATTTTAGTCCTACCAAATTTCCTTTGTCAAATCTGATTTTAAGCTTGTCTTTCCAGGTCATAATTAGGATTGATTAAATGATGACTAAGTTAAATAAAAAAGTTACAACTAAGTTCATTAAAATCGATGACTATGTTAATTAAATCATAAACTGCATATTACAAACTACACAATAAGCATACAAATAAATAAACATTTAAGACATTTAAAAACATGTTCATGCACTGTGTACCACTGAGGTACACTTACACCAAACAGTCGTAAACCAGAGAAATATTCATGCAGAGAGGTAAAGTTGCATTTAACTCGTTTTCAGCCCTCATGCCACATACTGTCGCACAAATGTAATATATCTGATATAAAAAGGAAATGACACATATCAAAATATGATCAAGTCATGCAGGAGATCAGCACATCATGTCCCAACTTGTCATAACTTTTACCTCCTCCTAAAAAGGTGGAGCCATGCGTAGGTGGTGTAAGATGAAATATCACCCTCTTGTTCTTCTAACTCCCAGAGCACGAGAGCTGACATTTGTAAGAAAAATAAATAAAAGCAGCTATATCCAGTTCCTAACAAACAATGAATGTTTTGCTAAAATATGAGATGAATCCTGTCTTAAAGGCAAGGTTTCCCACAAACCTGGGCAATCTACAGGTCATAGGTGCGTCACAGTACAGCTTGATGGAGAGCATAAATTGTTTTCTTATCACACAATCAGAAATGCATAAGGAACAGCATGCCCTGAGGCTCAGGCTGTCTCTGAGACCATAAATTACAGTCACAGCTCAAAACAGTATTTGCTGCTAAACTTTCAACAATAGAAACACCGGTATTTGGCTCTTTGTAACCTTTAGAAAAGGCAGGCAGATTTGTAAGCATTTTAAAATTGAAGGTGGGGAGAATTTGCCCACATGGTAATTCAATGTACATTTTGTTTACAAGTTCACACTGTAAACCAATACATGTTAAACCTCCGTAATAAGGTTGATCCAGTCTTGTCTAAAGAAGCTGCTCACTGATTTTCATCAACGGTCTGAACAGTCAGAATCAGCACCAGAGGATGCAGTCTCAAAACCAGAAGTTAGGGCTTATGTGTAGCTATCTGCTAAGTGTGTCTTTTTGCAATGCTGGCTTCCCGTTTAAGGAATTTCTTGTTTTCAATCTCATTAAGGGAGAGGGAGACAGAACAGCGTGAGGGATTCTCTCGTCTCTGCAGAATGCTGTCCTTAATCGCGTCTTTTATGACCTAAAAACAAAAGCGCAAATTAAAATTAAATCTTGTTTAACTATCATAGTTTCAAAATGAATTAGTTTAAACTGACCTCAATGTTGTTGAGTGTGTTGAACTCCATGAGGTCATGCAGCCTCTTGAAAGCCTGGTTGGAATATTTAAAGTTGAAGGTGGAAAAAGGAGAAGCTGGATCATCAAATATGTCGAAATCACCGAACTCTATCTCTTTGTCTGTTTCTCTGGGAACTCCTGCAAGACAACAGAAATGAAAACATGCATTCATTTCTATACAATATTTACAGAAAGAAATACTTTATTCTGAATGTCATACTATGCTAATATATAAGTCATTAGAAAGAATGCTCTTAAATTAATTTAATATTTTCTTTGCTTAGAGCCTCTTTCAATTTTCCACCTCATTTTTAAAGTTTGTAATGGCTTGCAAGTGTTTCCCATTGTACCTTTATTCAAGAATGCCACTGTGCTATTGCTACAACTCATATATTTAGTTTTGATCAGAGTGAAGTTTCTATTGCATCATCCTCAGTGACTGCAAAAATAAATAAAAAACAACCAGTGGTACTTGTGCTGAATGAATCACTCAATTGGTGTGTTTTTGTAACAAGTCACTGGATGCGACTGGTGAATCAGACTGAATCAATGACTTCCTCACTAAATTGGATCAGATGACTCACTGGCACGCTCAGGTTAAACCCATGTTAAAAATTCAAATATGTATGTACAAACTAACATGCATTATAATTATATGATCTCACCTGGGGCTTTGAAGTCTCGAAAGTTGATGTTGGCCAAGACAAAATGAATGACAGTGGGGCAGCTCTTATCTCCCTTGTTAGGTCTGAACACATAGCACTCCTTCAGACCCTCTCGATCAAATACTTTGGAATCAATCTTGGGGAATGGCAGCTTATTCATACGGGCCCATTTTTCAGCCAGCAGTAATTCCTAACACAAAAAGACAGATTAAGACAGCTTAAACACACGTGATGAATCCTGTCTGCAACACTTTGATAACAGCTTAGAGGAATGGATCAACCCAGAATGACAATTCTCTCATAATTTACTCACCATAAATTACTCATTTAAACACACTGTATCAATTGCTAAATATGCTTTTCCTCTCACAATTGTATTGTTTCACTTCAGAAGACATTAATTCAATTGAGTCATGTGCTTTTTGAAGCTTCAAAATGTTCTCTGATCAATGGCATTACAAGGCTGAAAAGATATTGTTTATATTGTTATAATATATATAGTTTAATATAGCTCTGATTGTGTTCAGTTAAAGAACGTCATTTACATCGGGGATGGCATGAGGCTGAGTAAATAGAAGATTTTTCTTTCTGGGATAAACTAACTCTAACAGGTTAATTCTAGGTTAACTCTAGGTTAGAGAAATCATGAAACCATTTAAGGTATAAAAGAGAGCTGTCCATTTCCTGTTTAATAGTACCACAAACTGCACTATGTGACAATCATTCCAAATTCATCTGAATTATTTTAATGAAAATCCATATTTGTATATTCATACAATCCAAGATTTAAATGGAATGCACAACACTCATTGACATTAAGCTAAGACTCATGCCTCAGGTCAGACACTCACTTTAAATGGCGGGCTGGAGTCACTGGGCCGGGCTGAGAAGTCAAAGGAGATAATGAGATCCACCCCTCTCTGAGGCCGCAGGACAAGTGGGTAGGGCAGATTAAAGGTCAGGCCGCTGTCCACCACATGAATCTTTTTACTCTTCACATCTAGGGGCTCATAGATTCGCTCAAACTCATCGGGATCTACAAGAAAGACCACAGACTTTTCATTTCAATGTTATTACTCCAGGCTATTTAAGTTGCCTACTTCATAAAAGACATTTCTAACACAAATCTAAAACATTTTAACATTTTAACCTTTAACATAACATTTTAACAAAATACAACTGCTTCAATAAGCTTCAATTATGTTTGGGGGGGGGGCACAATAAAAAGCTACAATAAAATTCACCTACTTCTTTGTGTCTTGTGAGTAATGACATTTATATGTTGCAAAGGTGTCATCAAGTATTACACATTGCTGTGATCACTTCTCAAAATATTTTTTAATATAAAAGAGCTTATCTCTTTTCTCACACCCAGCTGTTAGCAGGAAGTTCAATGCTGCTGAGTCACTGAGGCACAGTGCTATTATTATCAGTAAATATAAAGCGAGACCCTGCCCTCACTCATTTGTGAGCTTAGCAGAATGACACAAACTTAACACACCACTTAACGTTGCTCTCGATGTTGCCTCATCTAACGTGATTACTGATTACTGATGGCATGCATCTTTTAAAGTTGGTTCATGTGTGGTGTATTCAGGTGTTTCTATGTATTTAACCTCTGTGAGAGAAGTTAATCTTCAGTTAATCTGTGTGAAGTTAATCACAGAGTGGGTGTGTTGGTATTTCCTACAAGTGAGAGGTTTTGAATGCTGACTAACTGATTTCCCCTCTCCTCCCACTTCAGCGCCAAATCCTGTTTAAAATCCTATTATCAAGTCTTGTGGCACCTGACCAGATTTAAGGCTATTGTTCCACACTGAAAAAGGCACAATGCAAAAAATTAGATCAAAGGTTTAAAAACTTTTGTAATCTTAGGCCTAAGTATATCTTAGCACCAGCTGACACCTTTGGTCTTAGGCTCACAATGCTTTTGAGAAACGCAGCCCTGGACTGGTAAATAAAAGATTACAAGGCTTAAATCCCTTGATCTGCTGCTGTTCATGGTGGTTTTTGACTGTAAATAAATATGTTTAAAGCCCCCCCTCCTGTCCTGCTTTTCCTATAATCTGTTATATAAATGTATTTTGTGCCTCAGTTAACTACTTTAAATTAGTAGCCTGTAGTGTAGCCAACAGCTTTGGCTTGTTAGAAGATTGGTACAAGCTGCTTGAAATTTTCTAGTTTTCTAGCTGCTTGAACTAGTTTCTAGTTGGTACACTGTTAGTACCTGTGACAGCATCCACCTCCTCATCCACTGAGTTCTGGTTCATGAGGCCATTGAACGGAGAGAAGGGCAGGCTGGAGTTCAGGTTAAGCCCCAGCATAAAGTTGTGCACCTTCCCGGCGCGGCCCTCACGTGTTGTGAACAGGGTGGTGTCGCCCATTATGGATGTCAACATGCGTTGAATCCAGCTAGCCTGGGCATGACGCTGGCGCTCATCCTCCAGCTCTGCGCTCTCTGTGCCTCCTGCAAGAGAGAGACAGACAGAAACAAATTGTGAGTTTCTCTCTTCACCATTTTAAAGACTTTTCTATGCACTGTTGCCCTTGGCTTTTTACTTGTCTCTATAAAGCTGTTTTAGAACATTATGTGGAGTGAATAGTGCCATGCTTTGAATTTAATGTGTGTGTGTGTGTTTATAAAAGAGATTTTTTTTTCTCACCCCTTTGTGTTTCCTCTTCATTATCTGCTGAGTCATCTCCCACAATATGCTCTGGTTTAATTTGTTCTGAAAATATGAAAGCCAAACTCAACACAGTTTTTCCAAACATGCATGAGATAAGCAACACAGATACACTAAATAAGCCCATCTGTCAGTTTTTAATCAGTGACATGCACCTATAAGTCACAAGTCATTTTTAGTAACATACAGTTTGGTACAGTTTTGGACAAAACAGGCCTGGGTTCAGATTTTAGCATAATATACTGTACTGTAACAATCTTAATAACCCAAGCTAAACAAGTAAGAAACTTCTTTAGTATTCCATAGGAGAAGTAATACAAGTTTCAGACAATGTGAGGTTGAGCAGAATGAAACTTAAAGTTTGAAGCAAATGATCTGCTAAAGCTGGAACTTAACACTGACCAAATGTGAACATGCGAATTGGTGAGTTTTTACCATGCCCCGCTCAATTAAATGAGCTTGACACTTTAGTGTTAATATGTTGCTCTGTTTCAGCTGTAACACATTTAGAGTGAGGAAATAAAAACTTGTGTTGACAGGGGTTTTGACTGAGGTCTGGTAGATGTAATAGCTGGTAGATCATTGTGACTGTTTATTTATCTTATTGTGTGTACACCTTCCAAACTGTGGACTGAAGCAGCAGAATGTGTCAACTGTTCTGCACTAGAAGAACCGGTAATGACACTTTTAAGCATATCACAAGACCACAAAAAGTAGTATGACAATATAACAACAAAATAATTTATCCTATGTCTGACTCTCTTAAAATAGAATGCAGGTTACCCCTTTTGTTGTGTGCCTGACCTTAATTTTACTTTCTCTGTTCTGATATAAAGGAAAGTTAGATACTGTTAAAGAAATCTTTCTCACCTAACTCCTCCTCCATCGTGCTGGCACTGGCTGTCTCCTTCACACCAAGGACCCGGTTGAAGAGAATGGAGAAAGCACTCCCCCATACACCTGCAGCACAAACAGTTAATACATCAAACGTGCTACAATGGACAATACCAGGAACTGATATTCTTGTTTCAGAAGTTTGAGAATCTTCAAAACAAGGGTGAGTCTGACACAGAAAATGTTTTTATCCTCATTCATGTGAGGTTTCTTGCAGAAACAAGAGCTCAAGATGCTTGCGCAAGATCATCTTTCTTGATTGTAGATAAGAAGCATTTGGATTGAGTTTCTCACGGTAACAGCTGAAATTGAAACCTATAAACCCTGGGAAGTATAAATAACCCTGCTGATATATAGTAGATAAGAAAACTATACAGCGGCCGGTGTTTAATTCACATTATTGCACTTACTGCACTGGCATATTGGTTCTCTAGAATACTTGAATCTGCTTGGTCAGCCGTGACATTCTGAGGTCTGTTACCCCCGATAACAACCACTGAAACTGATAACTCACCGCTCTTCTTGACCAGAACTACTTACATGTTTAATGTATCACTCCTCTGTCTCTCTTCTCATGCCAGGTTTAAATTTAAACCTGACATAATTAAAAATAACAACTGGCTGGATGCACATTACCCCTTACTTGTGTCAACTGACACTAAATGAACTTTCATATCAAGAGGGTATGAATGAGTAAAGGCTTTTGCTGAAATTCAGAACAGTCCCAGTCTTACCCATGAGGAAGTGTAGGGGATTTTCCTCATATTGTTTCACAACACTGCCCATGAAGAACTTGCTTCCGAAAAGCCCTGGGGACATGAAGGTGCCATATTTGGCCATGCCAATTTCATACGGACTGAACTCTACCCAGTCTGATAAAGACAGAAACAAGAATAATAAATCTTAATTTGGTTAGGTAAATGGTTAGTATGAGAAATTTAACGACAGTATTATATTAAATTATACTCACACCATTATTACTGGTAACACTGTATCACTAAAAATAATTCTACTGATTATGTGACTCAGGTCTTCTCTTGAAAGAAGAGAAATGTAACTGACTCGCTTTTGACTGTCAAATAGTTCCTTTGAAAAAAAACCCAGTTGCTCACATGCTCTGGTCCCATTCAACAGAAACCCATACACAATAGTTTGTATCTAAAAAAGGCAGTCTACACCTGTGGGCGGATACACCAACTTCACAGTGGGTCAATCATTAGTTCAGAGACCGTAAAAGAAATTTGCATGTTTTCCAGTGAATTAAGCAAATATAAACAAATAGATAGTGTTCATGTTTTGAGTGAGGCCGGAAAGAGGTCATACAAAATTTCGCTACTTCATCATTGCAAATACTACATTTTTCAATAGTAGCTTATGTCAATATAACTATGCCATTTTACTAGGTTATTGCATGAAGTGACGTTGTTGTTGTTATTAAATCCATTGTATCATTCTGCTGGCGTTTGCTGAGTATCTGTAGCCTGTTTTATATAAACCTTCCTCTTACCTGCAAACATGAGCTCCGAGACATCAGGCTTGACATGAAGACAGGTGAAGAGAGGCAGAGGACTCTGACCTTCATTAATCTTCCCCTGCATGGAGCTGAGAGTACTGTTCATCCTCTGAGCAACACACACACACACACACACACACACAATCTAAGCACATGACCTAACTTTCTTTAGTGTCCAAAACATCTCTGAAGATATATGACAAAAAATATATATGTGCAGTATAATAAACACTTTTTTATCTTCATTAAAGATAAAATAGAAATGTTTTCATGATCTCACTTATGTACATACACACGTTAAATGGTGACCGTTTTGTTAATCAAGGTACTGAATATATGCATTGGAATAAATGCTCAATATAATCAGTGCTATATCACTGCTGAGAAATGCTTATTTAGTCAGTATCAGTCAATGCTTTATTAGTACAGTGTTTCCACTGAATCTTTATCTCTGCACACTCTGTGCCATTTGATAAAAGACGTCATGGGAAAATTCAATTAAACTACTTTTTCTGGTCATTAAAGAAACCACTGACTCAACACTGACTTAATTTACCCACCTAATAATACAAAATATATCACACCATGAAGTTTTGCTGATTCATTCTAAAACACAGAGGTTGTCGGCTTCCTCTGTTGAAAAGTATCTTCCTGATTCACATGGACGATCCGCCCCAAGAGAGGCCATTTGCATTAGGATGCATAATAGACGGACAACATACAAAGGAGTCTTTGTATTTGAATAGACAACAGTGTAAACTGCATTTGTGCACAAAGTCTCAGTGCCCTGCCGCAACAAACATGAAGCATATCTCACCCCTGGAATGAGAGTCTCTCCTATTAACATGCCGAAAATGTCTGTGAAGGTGACGGGCTGCCCGGCTGATTTCTTCTTCCACAGAGCCTTCACGTAACGATTGATGTTTTGGGGCAGGAGAAGTCTAAGTGGGTTATTGCTGACCCTGCTCATCAGTTCCTTATTAATATCTCCAGGTCCTTTAGCAGGGAATTCAGGGTGCGAGTACAACATGGACATATACCTGTGGAAACAGAGTAACTGACTGTAACTCTCAACCCATTATCGCAAAGTAACAACACACCCCAATAAGCCACATTATTTGTGACATCATTCATGTCTATAAACACAAATGAGCAGCAATTAATTACAAGTAAAATGTCTAAACCTAAATGTAAGCAAAGTAATGCTGATGCTGATGCTTGCAGGTGTCACTATTTAGAAGGTCTGCTGATTCTCCTACAGGTAATAAAACAGCTCTAGCCAACTTGACTTTTAAAAAACAAAAACTGACCACGTTGATCCAGAAAGTCCTGCCACGTATGCTGCACAATCTAGCACCCCAGACTCATACAGAGCCTTCATCACTCCAGAGAAGCCCACCATCGCACGGAAACCCCCTCCGGAGCCCAGTATGGCAATGGTTGGCACCTGAGCACAAGCAACTGTCATAAAACTGGATCTTGCTTGCCTGCCATATGATCATTTTTTAGTGTAACAAATGTGATGAGGTGCTTTTGGTGGCCATTGAGTTTACCTCTCTCAGTGAGGCTGGAAGGACGCGTGGGTTTTCCATTTTCAGAAGCTTCTTTATGCTGAGCATAACTCTGTCCCTGCGTTTCTGCATGAAGAGCTTTTCCTGATCACACAGAGCCATGCTGAAGCGTAGATCTGTGGACGCACTGGAGATCAACACAAAGAGCACATCAGTCCATTCACAAAAACACCAATCTTTTTAAAAATCTTTATGTATAAAACATGCACAATGTGTTGCATTAATATTAATATCATTTATACATACCACACTTCTAAGGAAAGGTCGAGAAACACTTTGGTCGTCTAGAACGAATACGAAAATAATATTAAACTTCAAGGCATTGATGAAGACATTCGTGACAGGCTTAGTGTAAATATGCATTATGGGTTCTTACCTTGCCAATAGAAAGTGTCACCTTCTCTGTCTGCCCCACTTTGAGTTTTGAGAGGGAATATTTAGCTGTGCCCAGAGTTTCGTCCATGACATAATTAGCATCCATTAATGTCAACTAAATAAAAAGCAGTCAAATGGCATTACACTGATGTATATTTTCATACTCCAATTAATTCCTTTAATAAAAACAACACTGCCTATTGTGTGTATATATTGTGTGTGAACGAATGATAATGTTGAACAATAAAGTACTGTATACTTTGAAATAAAGAAAATGTCGGTCAATCAAGTTTGTCAATCAAATGAGAATCAAGTTTAGCTTAACCTCATATTCTGCAGTCTTATGTATATCTTCTTAGCATTCTGTACATATATATATATATATATAAGATAGATAGATAGATAGATAGATAGATAGATAGATAGATAGATATCAAAGTATACAGAGTATGATTTATTCACCTCCAAGACATTGGGTTGATTGGGATCCAATATGAACTCAAAGGTTTCATTCCACTTCGGGTTAATGTCATTATCGATGTGTCGTGTTCGCTTTCTGAACTCTGGGGTTGTTGGAATGGAAAGCTCAACATAAGGGTCTGGGGTGTCCACTGTGAACAAACACATAATTAGTGCTTTAAAGATATTCTCAAGTAACAAGAATAGATCATTAATATATACTCACATAAATCCCCGAATGCTCCTTTAGTCACATTTTCAGCTCCCACCACAGTAACTTTTAATCTATGAGAATACTGATGCTCAACCTGTACACATCAATGATTCAAAATGGCAGCAATTTAGAGTATCAAAGTGAGTGAAATGTGCCTATCTATGTAAAAAGAAAGCTTATTTAAATATCTGTCTAGGAAAAGCACAACATGTGAATCCCAAACATTTTTTTGGAACTGTGTTTTTATTAAATCCCAAATATAAAAAAACAACAAAAAAAAAACACAGAGCTTTTGTTGTAGTATAACGTGTTTAAGGTATAACACTTAAACAAATAAACTAATAATAAACTTTAGCAACATATTAAATAAGGTATAAATTGCCAGCTTTTCCTCATGCAAATTATTCCTACTGCTGCAAAAAAGTAGGAAGTATCGACCAGCAGCTCTTTCCTTTAACTTTCTCAGAAGTGGTAAATTAAAACACACTGTTATTCTTAATGCATAACAAATAAATTGACATATTTTGTCTTCAAAATAAATAACCAAAGCAAAATGTCCTCAGAGACTAATGTATTTTGCTTTAAATAAACCAGGTTCGATTTTAAGACAGATGTTATGTAAGAAGATATAGTATTATACAGTATTTGTATAGTATTATACAAAGTGTAGTATAATATAACTTACTATGATGTACTGATAGGGGTCTATGGAGGACATTTTGACAGTAGTTTTGAGGTCAGGACGGCACTTTTTCAGGACAGTCCGGGAAACATCTGTCAAAACAGACAAAGATAAAGAGAAAGAAAAATACAGTCTACGCACGTTGTAACATGATACTGTCTTGTCGAATTAGATATGCAGAGTTCAAATGAGAGAGACGAACTCCCAGAACTACACTTTTAAATGTCGACTAGCATGACAGAAATAAAAAAGTTTGTTGCATAAATCATACTGACGCATACTTACAGTTTAACAGAAAAACGAAAGAACTTACCGCTGTTGGTGAAGTGATGTTAGACCCTCTCCGACAAAGGCATTTCAGGAAGACTGCGTGCCGTGTTACTGGGCGGACTGAAGATGTATGATTCGACGAATTGTTCTTTTGAGTCGGTTCATTTGTATGATTCACTTGAATCGATTCGCTAGATTTGCACGTAACACGCGCGACTTAAGTACAAATGTAAAATGGGTGATGATATATTTAAACGGTTGTCTGGCCAAAGTAAAAATGGATGTCTCAATTAAACCGGAACACGACTCAATTATAATGGAAGACCAGTGTGTATCGAAATGGTAAACAAACAAACAAACAAACAAACAAACAAACAGAATCGGTAAGGTTAGTAAAAATCAAAAATCCTCCTCCCCAAAAAAGACCTTTTTATTGTGTAAGGTTGTGGTTGTACTTTTTGTCAGAGATTTTGACACTACAACGGAACTATCATCTTTATATAGAACAAAAAACAAAAACAAATAAAAGATTACAGACAGGCAGGCAAATACATACAGGCGGTTAAATTACCGTTGTCTTTAAACGAAGCGTCCAGCAAACGCAAGGTGGAGCTCATGGACTAAGGTTCAACGAGCTATTAAGAGAATTCCCTATACATTTTATAAGAGCCTGCTCTGGTGGTCATTACAGTAATCTGAAAATTTTCCATCTTTAGATGATGTCTAGTTTAAAAAATGCTTTTAACGGATAACTTTATTGAATGTGTGGGCATCCATCTCGAGGAATGTGTAACTAAGGGAAAAATACAGTCAACTAGTCCTTATGACGTTACACACTTCGGATTATTTTACAACATTGAGCAGAAGTCCCTCCCTTTCCCGGTTAGTTAAAAGGCGCAGGAACGCATGGAAGCGCAGATTTGTCCAGCTATCTGTGGGAGCTCACGCATCTCTACTTCGGAACAAGAAATACTGCAGATCAAACTTCTGGAATGCATAGAGTAATTATCCTGGTCCTACTTTCAAGCTTTTGGATCTTTCTCTGTGAAGGATGTAAGTTAACAGCTCTAGACAGAATTGCACCTTACGGTTTGATTTTTGTGCCCACACTGGAAATAACCTTTACTTTTCTTCCATTGTGGCCGTTTCTGCAGACGACCCTTGCTGTGCTCAGCCCTGTCAGAACCGGGGTGTCTGTTTATCCAAAGGCGCTGATGCTTATGAGTGTGACTGTACAAGGACAGGATATTATGGTGTAAACTGCACCTCTCGTAAGTCAGCTCCTAGATTGTATTTACATAAGTAAAAAGTTTTAATTTCTGTTTTTATTGTAGAAAATGTCAGTACTCAAAAAACTTTCTGCTTTTTCTTGCCTTGCAGCTGAACTCCTCACATGGATCAAATCAACTTTGAGGCCAACACCAAATGTAGTACATCACATATTAACACATTATAAATGGATCTGGGACATCATCAACAACATCTCTTATTTGAGAAATGGTATCATGAGCTACATCCTGACATGTGAGTATAGCATTTGTCATAGCATGTTCACTTTTGTTCTTGGTAGATTCTTCCACATTTTAAAAAAAAGGCAAAAATTAAACTATTTTGTAATTTCTTGTTTTACAGCAAGGTCACATTTGGTTGACAGTCCCCCAACATACAATTCAGAATATGAATACAAAAGCTGGGAAGCATATTCCAACCTGTCCTACTACACTCGTACCCTTGCACCATTGCCCAGGAACTGTCCAGTACCTGATCTCCCGAATCCAAAGCAGGTGGTGGAGAAGGTGCTGTTAAGAAAACAATTCATACCTGATCCACAGAGGACCAATCTCATGTTCGCCTTCTTCGCCCAGCATTTTTCTCATCAGTTCTTCAAGAGTGACTTTAAAAAAGGACCAGCCTTCACAAAAGCCCTGGGCCATGGAGTGAGTGTTATTCGAAGCTTAATCATAACCCATTTTACCTGGATGGGATATTTTACATTCTGTCAAAAGTTGATGTGGAAACGCAGTGCATTTTCTAACAATGCTATCATGTTTCAGGTGGATTTAAGCCATATTTATGGAGAAACATTAGAAAGACAACACAAACTTCGTCTATTCAAAGATGGCAAGCTGAAGTATCAGGTATTGTGATACGATGATAGCTGACATATAAAACAATTGCAAAATCTGACAAGTATTGGTTATAGGTTTCATTTTTTGAGAGAAATCTCGGTCAATAAGATGTATTTGGCCCTTAGGTTGTGAATGGTGATGTATACCCTCCTCTGGTGAAAGATGTCCAAGCTGAGATGCACTACCCTCCTCATGTCCCTGAGGAACAGAAGTTTGCTGTTGGCCATGAGGCCTTCGGTCTGGTTCCAGGTCTGATGATGTACGCGACCATTTGGCTGCGTGAGCACAACCGTGTCTGTGATGTCATGAAGCAAGAACACCCTGATTGGGACGATGAAAGAATCTTCCAGACCACCCGTCTCATTCTCATTGGTATGTCATGACTGCATCATCCTAAAAACATTCCTAATCCTAAATTTTGTGAATGTGACCTGACAGCATGGAATTAAATGTTTTATTCTCTTTTTGTTGCAGGTGAGACCATCAAAATTGTGATTGAGGACTATGTTCAGCATCTGAGCGGCTACCACTTCAAACTAAAGTTTGACCCAGAGCTTCTCTTCAATCAACGCTTCCAGTATCAGAACCGCATTGCGGCCGAATTCAACACACTGTATCACTGGCACCCTCTTATGCCCGACAGCTTTCAGATCCAGGATCAGGTCTATGGCTACCACCAGTTTGTGTTTAACAACTCCATAGTCACAGAACATGGCATCCGCAACATGGTGGAGTCCTTCACCAAACATAGAGCTGGAAGGGTGAGTTTCACTCATAGACAGAAAGCAATGAGAGCTTAAAATATCTTTGTTCTTTACTTTTTTCGTCCTTGGTAACTTTAACCCCTGTTTTGTGTGAACAGGTATGTGGAGGACGTAACCTGCCAGCTGCAGTGCAGGGAGTGGCTGTTAAAGTTCTGGAACATTCCAGAGAGATGCGTTACCAATCTTTTAATGCCTACAGGAAACGCTTCAACATGAAGCCTTACTCGTCCTTCGAGGAGATGACAGGTGAGATAAACAATGAACAAATGATGGTGTCAATCACATGAATAGCTAATTTGAAATTGACAAACAGTTATGTTTATGTAGATCTAGAGGATTATTTAAATATAAAAATATGATGTAACATATATACTATGAAAAATCACATCACCTGTAATTTAATGCCCATTCTTCTGTGTGATTAAACAGGAGACAAGGAGCTAGCGGCTGAGCTGGAGAAGCTGTATGGTGATATAAATGCCGTTGAGTTTTATTCTGGTCTTCTCGTAGAGAGGCCCAGACCCAATGCTGTCTTTGGGGAGACTATGGTGGAGATGGGTGCCCCCTACTCTCTTAAAGGCCTCATGGGAAATGCTATTTGTTCTCCTGAATACTGGATGCCAAGCACATTTGGTGGAAAAGTGGGATTTGACATTGTTAATACTGCGTCATTAAGGAAGCTGGTGTGTTCGAACATCAAAGGCCCCTGTCCAATGGTATCCTTTCAGGTGCCTGATGTGAAATACCAAAGTTCAGAAATTGTTAATTCAAGTTCAGTGCACACCACACAAAATACTGTTAATCCAACTGTTGTCCTGAGAGAAAGAAGCTCAGAGCTCTGAAGAACATCAGCATTATATTTCTAAGGCCTCTGTTTTCACCATGATACTTAATGTAATATTTAAAATTGTATTTATTTATTTATTTGAATAATTTATTTGAACTATTTTATTGCAGTTAAACTATTTATTGCTGGGTGATTTGTATTGACATTATTATTGTGAGTAACAATTGCATTCTTGTATCTCCTTATTTTGAAAATAGGGTTTTTTTGTAAACAAATGTTTTGTTTAATGTAGCTGTTGACATTTTTGCAGCAATGACATTTTTATGATGTGCATTTTGCGAATAAAAAGTTTGACCTTTTAAAATATACGTTTATTTTTTTAGTCTCTCAGTACTCACAGAACACACAGTACTCACTTACAGTATGCACAGTACTCACAGTACACACAGTACTCGCAGTCAACCAATCAACATTCAACAGCCGGTCAGATTTTAATTAACTTTAAATGAACCCTTAAGTGTAGAACCATAAAACCTTCATGACATGAACTGTGTAAAAACTATTAGATAGAATTTGGACATTCTGTGACGAAAGGTACAATGGACACTGGGGATAGTGCCAACACTTGGCAGTCAAATAATGTCTTCATATGTCTACTTAATATGTCTACTTTTGACATGGTACTGTAGATGCCATTTCCATCCTGATTTGTGCATACTTGTACTACTTATTAGTTTGAATGATTTTTTGTCATACCTATTAAAGATTATTCAGATCATTTTCCTTGAAATTCCAAAGTGTTCTTGTAACAAATTTGACATAGTGAACAGGAAGTTAAGTTAAGGCTATGTGCTTTACTTAATAAAATGAAACCTGCTTAAATAAAATTGGGATCATGAGTTTTTTTAATCCCGAGTATCCATGCCATCTTTGGGGATTGAATCCCCTGGTGGCCAAAGGTCACAAGCACTGGTTTAATCTAACCATGCTAGTGTTCAATTGTAATTTGTTCTACTATACTTTGGATTGTGGATTGTGCTTATCATTACTTTCCTTATTTCATAATTTATCTGTAGCTATAGTGACTGGGCCCAAAAATGCTGCCTGCAGCTATTTACACTTGATTAAAAATTTTCCTTAGGCAAAAATATGAATATAGAACTCACAAATCTGTCTGTATGCCACAAATGAGACACAATACATAATTATTTTACAATGAAACTCTTGGGCCAACACTCAGTATACCCAATTTTTACATGATTACATGATGTGATGCATGCTGACTACAATAATTAACCTAGAAAAAAAGACCAAAAGATCAGGCAGAAAAATATTGACACAGCCAAGCAAAAAATAACCTTCATTTGGCTTTGGCCCGCTACAGTTTAGGTGTGTCTGAACACACAAAAGACTAAAACAAATAATTCTTTACAAAGACATTCATTAGGGAAACTGGGCTACCATATTACTAAGACATCTCAGACTGTTTGGGTGTTTCTGAGAACTTTGGAGGAACAAGCTTAAGGCTCTATACAAGCACCAACATGCCTAACAAAAGTCAAACAAAAATGTTTTATTCACTTGTCCTAACTGAATGTGGGGAGAGATGGATGTTTAGTGCAGAGAAAGAGCAGAAGTCATGAATAACTTGATGTATTCAGCTCAGGACTCACAAAGGTGATAAAAGGTTACAAATCACTGATTACAAAACTTACATCACATGCTCATTGTTGCACGTGTGTTGCATAAGAAACAGGAAAAGGCAGAAATCTGGCTGACAAAATAAGAAAAGATATGCAAGGATTGTAGAACATTTTTTATAATTATTATTTTTTGTAATAGAAAGAGCGACTTTGCTCCAGTATGTTTAAGTAAGGAAATTGTATAATTTACATTTAGCACAGAATGAATAAGAAAACCATTGTTTGCTTTCCTGCGGTAAAAGCATAACAGCAAGTACTACTAAACAAAAGTATACTGTCAAATATCTGCATCAGTTCTGTACTAGTTTCTGAATAAGTTAATTTTAAGATGTACAGTCTACAATATCTGTTATCATCCTGATAACCTGCTTTAGGAAGGATAATCTATCACAAAGGCTGTTAAACTGCAATTTGGAGTATTTTCATCCTTAGAAGCCTCTTCTAGTGACTAGTTTAGTACACAAATAAATATAGACTAATTATGTAAACATCTGTGAGTGATTCAGTATAGGTAAATCATAGGGATGGAAAAAGCCTTTAAAAACATCTCATGTTTAACAAGTATAGATAAGAAACAGGATATGTGCTGTACCCTACAAGAGTGTTTACACTGTGATTTAAACACAGATTTTTGTTGATGTTACCAGCAAATGAATGTGTTTTACAAATGCATCCTCTTCAGTCAGAATAATGCATCAGTTTCTCCATGGCAACAGACACACACAGTCTGCATGTACACAATTAAACATAACACAGTTTTGATGGTTCAGGGAGGTTTACCTGAAACTTTACTCACACTCCGTAAAGTTTTGTGTAAAGAATTACAGACGCAGAGCCCTGGTAAAATGTCCTACATGTCAGTTTTGCATATAGTGATTGAGATCATGAGAACACAACTGTGACAAACTGATGATTAATGCTTCAATGATACCCAACAAGCAGTGACAGACCTGTCATTTACACAGCGACAATCATTTAAATAACTCAACAATTACATCACTCATCACTGCTGTGATTGCGTAAAGCAGAGGTTAAGAATTTCTGGCATAAAGAATGACAGGTGACGACCCTAATGAAAATCTACAATTTATTCAGTTTTATATTGGTATGTTCCATTGAGGATTTAATTTAGCAAAGGCATACAGTACAAAAATATAGTGTCAAACATATGTATACTTTTTAGCTTCCTTTTAGTGTATTGTCTGATAAAAGCTCATGTAATTTGTAGGACATGAGAAGGTCATATCTGATAATGAGACACCCACTTTATGAGCTAAGGCAATAGCAGTTTCTGGAGCATCTACGACTGAGAGAGTTCCCCCTGCCAAACCAAAGGGCTACACAGAACATTACATAAAATATTGCCTAAATATTGCTTTATTAGTGTTGACATATAAACAGTGCTGGAAGTCTTTGAGGGTCTCCAGATGTTTCCAGATGGTGTGGCATCCGAGGAACCCCAAATAGTCCCTCAAGTATCTTTTCATTTATAGTATACATTGGTTTGTAATGGTAACGCTTTTAATTTAAGACACTTATAAACATAGTTATGAACTAGAGGCCTATTATATAATTTTTTTAAATTAAAAGTGAAATTAAATCTAAATTGAATGACAACAGCCAATGTTGAGTATCACTGCTTTTAATACCAAAGTTATACAAACTTCAAACTTCCAAATAACTTTAAAACTCATACCTGTATAAGAATGTGATTGCACATTTACTTTATTACATCGACTGGTTTCTCTGCCTCACTGTATAGACAACAATGAATTTCCCACTTACTCACAATTTACTGTAAAGCAGACTAAAACTGCTAGAATAACTGTCCTTTTTTTGTAATAACAGTAAAAGCTCAGAAAGCTGCAGCAGTTTGTATGGGTAAGAGTCCTGCTGAAAGAGATCAACATGAATTTCAGTGCTGGTCTTAGCTGGTTTTTATTGGTCAGTGCTGGTTTGGTGTTGGTCATAGCTGTTCATCAGCCTTTCTAGTGAGGCTGGTTGATGAAGGAAGAATGATTATTTAGCTGATTAATAAGGTTAACGCTGTTCAATGTAAAGTCATGCTGTTGACTGATGTCCAAAACACAACACATGCTACATTGTAAAATAAAGTAAAAAATGAAGTGAAAATGTGCTGCATGAGTTGCAACCTAGGTGATAGGTTCACTTTCACAACCACTTTTTTGCACATTTACTTTATTACACTGACTGCCTCACTGTATAGACAACAATGAATTTCTCCCACTTACTCACAATTTACTGTTAAGCAGTCTAAAACTGCTAGAATAACTGTACCTTTTTTGTAATAACAGTAAAAGTTCAGAAAGCTGCAGCAGACTGTATGATTCACTAAGACCGGTGGTCTGTGCTTGTGGAACTTCTGAACCAGGGCTTTGTTTCTTTTGATTCAGTCTATGCTCTGGTGCACAGTGGGCATCCCACAAATTGCCAGGAATGAAAACTATGGTTTGAATGGATGGCACAGTGCCTGGAAAAAAGAGAAAGCCACCTAGATGCCGGGAATGATTATGAAGCACAAAATATGGGAAATATAAAAGAAAATGGAAATTTGACAGCTTCACACATTTTACACACAGTACAGTTTAATTAGAAAAGTAATTAAATTAAACCATTGTAAGCAGGAGTTTTGAACTGTAGTACTCGGAATGGACATTATGTAAATTCACACTATATAAAAGTACTAATAGTAATATATATAGATACATAAACACATATACATGTGATATATCACACACACAGACAGATATATATATATATATAGAGAGAGAGAGAGAGAGAGAGAGAGAGAGAGAGAGAGAGCGTATCAAGCATGTTATCTACAATGAAATCAGACATCACAGTGTCCTCAGGTGTTACTTGTTCTATAGTCTGAGGTATAGTCGGTTTCACAGTTTCACAAGACCTTAATAAGTGTAAATAATAATAACTGGTTGAGTGTTTCAAAGAACACCAGCCAAATCATCTATCAAATCAGAAAAAAAAAACGATGTCTTTTATGTATAGTCTACAATAACTTTGGTTATCAATTCTGGCCTGTGGGTGAAGAGTCAATTTTGTGGGAAGTTCCAGAAAACACTCTACCCTAATGCAGCCATCCCTAGCTGTAACTGGATAAATTGCATTACAAATAAGGATGAAAGAAGAGAAGCTCATGCTGCACTGCTTACAGCATTTTCGAGAAAGCAGAGATCATCGTCCAACAGCTACTATAAAAAACAAAAATTAATTACCAAACCATGCTTCTTCCTAAAGTCTTCCCCAGAGCCACAGTCATCATCTTTGTTAGTTGTGAGTAAGAGACCTGCTGAAAGAGATCAACATGAATTTCAGTGCTGGTCTTAGCTGGTTTTTATTGGTCAGTGCTGGTTTGGTGTTGGTCATAGCTGTTGATCAGCCTTTCTAGTGGGGCTGGTTGATGAAGGAAGTATGATTATTTAGCTGATGCCGTTCACTGTAAAGTCATGCTGTTGACTGATGTCCAAAACACAACACATGCTACATTGTACAATAAAGTTACAAATGAAGTAAACATGTGCTGCATGAGTTACGACCTAGGTGATAGGTTCACTTTTTAAATTTTGAAACTCTGTTTCAAGTTGTATTTCTTTAAACTAATAAAGTAAGGCATGACAGAAGGTTGTCTGTGATGTTTATTGCTGTGAAATATCACAACCATGTTTTACACTGTTTATTCCTGTCCTTACTTTTGGTAATTGGATTGCAGAAATGCAAACCTCATGAAATAAATTAAACATCTCAAACAATAAGTAATAAGTTTGACCTGCTGAGAGTGACGATCAACATTTTCTAAAGGTTAAGACTCTTAGCATTTGTTTTTTTGTTAATTATTGTAAAGCCTTATTTTGTATCTTTTTTGTGAAAAGTCATTTCATCATAAAAATCACAATGCATCCCTGCAGAGTTTTAATGTTATTAGGCACGTTTATAAATAAAGAAGAGGCATGAAATTTGATGGATTAGTCTGATCTATCCAAAAGCAGGAAAGACACATAATTCTCTCACACATTACAACTGCAACTAAGTATTAGACAGACTTGTATCCATATGAATCTCATGCATATATAAAGCCTGCTCAGATATGCATCCCTTATGTAATTACAAACATTCAGGCACAGACTGACACTGGCCCCCCTTATCTACACTGACTATGCAATATTTTGCAAACTGTAACTATGTTTCTATGGAACGCTAGAGTCCAACAAAGAGCAATTGTTTAGTGTGAATCGGACATGTTCACACTTGATTCTATGATTTTCCATGACAGCATCCATTTAAAAACCTGACAACAATTAATACACAAGCATGTCATGATAGATAAAGCAATGTGTTATATAAGCACGTGTTAGATGGATTCAGTAAGATGAAACGTTTAGATCTCACAGTTGTATTGCTCTGGTGACAGATGCTCACGTGACAGATGTTTCGGTATTGTTCATAGATGCATCAGCAGCCATCAATTTTACTGACAATTTTTCATGTTTGCATAGTGTGCTTAAATGTTGTGTGGCTTTCACTATTAAATTTCAAAAAGATTTTTGTGAACTTAAAGCCACTTCATTAAATTTTGAACTGAGATAGTACATATGGGAAATTGTCACTGGGAATGAATTTCACAATTTACTCAATTACACAATTGTATTTATTTATATATAATTGCAAATGAATTATTTACCTGTTCAAAATTCCAATCAGGTATATAAATCATATTTCACTTGTTATGTGAATTTTTAATTGGTCAAGCTATGTCAAGCACCACTTAATAGAGGGTCATTTTATCAATAAAAACACTGATGGGGACACGAATGTGGTGAATTAAATGCTATTTCCTGTGAGCAACCAGGAACAATGTTTGTTTTCTACTACTTCTAATTCCAGTAAAAAATATTGTTTCACAGAAAATATGTCCTTTTTACCGAAGTTGATACATATTTATAATATTGTGATGATAGACAGAATGGCCTGCACACAGCATTTACAACATAGCGCTTTAATTTAGAAAGAATCTCAGACAAATTCAACTGCCACAGATCTATTTTATTAGAGTTATGCCCTTAGGGTAAGAAACAATGTGTAGACAAAAAGTATCAGTTTTATATTAGACAACCTAACTGAGAGAAATATTTCTTACATTTGCAAGAAAAGACAAGTGATATAAATCATAACAACGATACGAAATTAATTCATAAGGACCAATGTGGTAATTACATTAAATGGCAGGGAAAAACTGAAATAAACATCAAGCATCATTTATATCCAGTTAGGTCCAGTTCCAGAACTAATGACAGTAAGTGTAAGATGGAAATAATCGTAAGATAACTGGAAAATGTAGTCACTGTGTTTCACTCTCTGAATCTTTCTCGTTGAAAACTGCACGAATTCAAGCATTCCTGACTGGTGAAAATTATTTGGACAATCCAGTGCTAAGGTCACAAAATGGTGAGCTGTGTTTACACCGTCATTTCCTCTACAGGTTATGAGAAAACCACATGAGGTCACACACACAGACACACAAACACACGTTCAATGAATCAGAGAAACCAGAGGAAGTTTTCCTAGCGGGTCTGTAGTAAGTGTGGAGATTTATTCTTCCTCAAACTTTCACTTATTACACAACAGACGAATTGAACTTTGCCAGATGCTGCCGGGGTGGGTGGAGGGGTGAGAATTGCTGTGCGAAGCCAAAATGAAACTTTGAGTGAATATAACACCCAATGGACACACAAGAACTATTTATGCCATTTTTCCTATGCCATTTACATTGATTAAGATATTAATTTAACAGAAGAGTTAGTCTAGACGGTGAAGGAAAAGGACAACATACTTCAATACTGTTTATCATGAAGTTAAAACGTAAC
Organism: Botia almorhae; assembly: GCA_036877575.1. NCBI lineage: Eukaryota > Metazoa > Chordata > Actinopteri > Cypriniformes > Botiidae > Botia > Botia almorhae. The sequence continues at coordinate 65,707 of JAZGTJ010000536.1, forward strand.
ATCATGAATATGTATGTTCAGAGCTATAATCTAGGCAAGAGGTGGCTGTTTTTTAGTTTTAATTTAGTTTAAAGTTTTCCATCAATAATTCCTGTACATCATATTATATATTTTATAGTTTCTCATACCAGAAAAACAGTACAAACAGTGAGTAGAGGACAAAATATTATTCCAAATGTTATTAATATCCCCTAAATAGGGTTAATAAAATGTCATTATTGACCCCTTTATAACATGAGGGCTTATTTAGTGAAAAATTTTACAATTACAAAAGAATCAGAAGACAAAGTGTTTAATGTGTCAGTTCAATAAAGTGTCATCACAGGGCGTCAATGACATCTGTTGGCAGATTGCCAGCACAGATAGATATGTGGTTTTGCTGATGACATGTCTGGTGTGGGGGTGTTAAGGGATGTTCATCCGCTCTCATCTCAGCTTCCTTAATGCTTGAAGTGGATTTTACCACCATCTAGTGATGACTAACTACAAACAGACAAATATTCATTGCAACTAGTATTTCTTTATCTTGACAAATCTTGTTTTTTCCTGCCTCTTGCAGAATGTGAGACAATGTGAAGTGAGATGGAACAAAGATGAGAGAATGCAAAAGCCCAGGATAGATAACATGAAACAACATGTTAGAATTGCCATGTACAGACAATATATAAAGTCAGTCTGCACCTTGAAAAAGTACAAATGGTTCAGTTTATTTGAAGCATGACACATATAGGCAGGACCAACAATTACACCTGATCTAATTGCCAGCTCCTGGACTCACAACTACAGTAAAAGAGTGAGGCATGCATGTATAGGGAAGATCAGAGATAATTATCACAAGGACTGTTGTAAATGGTTGAATATATAATAATGTGTGATGTTCACTAGAGTGATTTTCCATCTGTACATGCCTGTTCAACAGTACTGAAATCCATTTAAGTAAATAAATACAGACGAAGTATGACATAAATATATGCTATGATAATAATGATAAAGCTTTTAGAAATTCTTATAAATGTCTCAGATTATTTTTACAGACCCCAAATTAATTTATTGGTGCTTGTTTCACTTTACACAAACTAGCATTAAACTAGCAAATGGATAAATACCGAGGGGTTGTATTAGCTCATTTGAATTATTACCTCCCCATCCCACCACAGGCTATACCCTAATTATTTGACAAATATATTATAAATTAAAACAGCCTGATCACATTTGTTGTGGGTAATCTATAGGGACCTGTCCAAATAATTTGGGACCTGTATAATGTCATCTTATCTCTCTGTGTTTGGATGAAGACATTACAGCAGGTTTAATTCCTCTGCAGTAATCCTATCATCAAATTATAACGGAGATGTAACCATGATGTCATGCAGATAAAACCCCACCACAACTGAGACAGTTGTTAGCAAACTTTTAACAGAGCACAGCACTGATAATAGTGCACAGACAGTGACAGCAAACGGTCAGGTAAGAATGACATTTTTGTATATTCATTTCTGTGCAATTAATGAGCTGAAATGTGGAAAGCTCTATATTGTATTATAAATATACTGTAATGACCAGTGTAACAAACAGAAAAACACTCTTTTAAATATCTGTTATATCTTTGCATTACTGAACTACTCCTACCACAGATTACAAAAGTCAATGCCCACAGCACATTTATTTGACTGTTACTTTAGATATTTTTATGCTTTATGTGGGGGCTGCATAAAAACATGCATATGCATTCAGAATGCTCACACACTATCGTACCAAATTCAGCCAATACACTATAGCAGTGATACTATTGTGACAAAGGCCTTAATTTGGTCCCCAAAAAGACCCCAAAATGATGCATGCATAATAAGCAAGTTAATTATTTTAATGTGTTCCTTTGTCCTTGTCTGTGATGCTGAAACTATATATGTAAGACATCCACAAATGTTTTCTGCGCCTTTGTATTAATTATGCAACTCCTGTACACACTTTGGCTCCTTAATTAGAATTTGTTCATAAAAATGGTTTTGAATGTTTTGCCATGAATATGCAAGATGTCATAGAAGGATGACAAAGCAATATGTAGAAGCCTGATTAAAAAAGATTATTTCTGATGAATGTCTGAGTCTATATTGTTTAGAACATCCAGCAGAGTATCTGACACAATCAGCATTTTATTTTTAACCCTTTGCTTAAGCAGCCTGGTGCTTCAGTCTATTAATGGTTTGAGAAAAGAATTCTTGGCTTTGGTAAATCTTAAACTGAAATAGCTAGATTATGCCTTTTACATTCAAGAAAACAGACAGGTTGAAAGCATTGATTCAAACCAAACCCATTACACACAACAATATAATCTGGTTGTAATCTAATCCATCAACTATAAGGGAGTAATCTGTTAATTCCACCTCAACCTGGATAATTGTAACAGGGTCTGACAGTGATAACAGAAATAAACACTACCTTCTATGGTAGATTGCATCATAATAATTACACCAGCAAACACAAAACTTCCCACCATCTGTTGTTTGTTCATCTGTTTTAGTTTCTGAAAACAATAAAAGGAGTTTCTTTGAAAAGTCATTATATAAGTCATTAATGAGGACATTATATCACTGTATTCCTGTTCAATGTAACTGCTCTTGCATTTGCATAAATTTCCTAGATCTGGGAAAATTGCACAAAATCTAACATCAGGTCTTCACAGAGAATCCCAGGGAAATCATGTCAAGATCACCAGAGAATGAAGAACTACCAGCAACACAAACAGGTTTGACAAAAGTCTTAAAACACGTTTTACATTCTCCTGGTGTTTCCCACAACAAAGAGTATCACTTTGACAGCAGAACACATCTTAACATCCAGTCATTTTTACAGTAATGTAATACTAGACTATCCCATATTGCATTGATACACCCACAGATTATAAAAATGATCTATAAATCTAAAAATACTCATAGTCAACCAGTTTAGTGTGTCTTGCTGATCTACTTTGAACAAAATTTAAGATGAACACACATTACCAGAACATCTTATGCCAAAGGTCGCCCATTCCTGGTGCATCAATTCTTTTTGTAAATATAAATTTTCTACAAGCCCAAAATTGTAAAATATATATTACAGATACAAGTTCTTCTATCCAAACTTTACATTGATCAAATAAAGCTCAATGTAGTTAAATGAAAAGAAGATTTATAATTACACTCTTAAAAATAAAGTGCTATAAAAGGTTCTTCACGGCAACTATAAAGAAGAACCATTTTTAGATCTCCAGGGAACCAGAAAGATCCAGTGGCTGTTAACATTTTTTATTGAACCACATAGACAACAAAGAACCGTTTAGTAACCTTTATTTTTGAGATTGCAGATGTAAACATTGTAAGCTTTTTTGTGCGTCTCAGGCCCCAAAGGGGTAATTTATGACTGGAGGAAGTTCAAACTGGAAAGTGAGGACCATACAATAATCCCTCCTAACAAAAGAGAGCTCCTCAGACAGATGTCCAACCCCAAATCCAATAATGATGACACACGTGAAAAGATCAATCGCAAGGTAACTTCTCAGATAAATAAATACTCCTCAAATACTTCAACACATAAAAAATGACAAAATGATTCAGAGGAAGTAACTATTTTTAGACCCATTAACCATTATTTTGTACCTCATGAAATAAAATGTGACACACCCAGAGACCCTAACATGTCTGAGCTTACATATACTACCAAAAGGTCAAAGGTTTGGACAAACCCACACATCCTTAGGGTCCACCTTAGGGTCAAGATAGGCCCACCCAGGCCCCAGTCTAAATCAACTATTAATGAAACAGTTTTGTAAAGAAACTCAAATATAGTAACTATTTAAGCATTTAAGTACAAGCACTTTTAATTCAAGATCATAAAAAAACATAAATGAAGTAAAACTTGTAACTGGCACAGTACTGTAAAGAGCTGTTTTGCATGGTTAATAAAATGTTATGTCTGCCCACAACTGCAGATGAGCATGCAGGAATATGAGATGATCCAAGAGGAGGATGAAAGCTGTCTGCGTAAGTATCGTAGGCAGTGTATGCAGGAGATGCACGAGCGCCTGAGCTTTGGCCCCAAGTTTGATGCCGTTTTTGAATTGGAAAGTGGGGAGGCTTTTCTGGAGGTCATTGAGAAGGAACATCCCCTGACCCTAGTAGTGGTGCATATCTATGATGATGGAATTAAAGGTTGCGAGGCACTCAACAACTGCCTGACCTGCCTGGCAGCAGAGTATTCCAGCATCAAATTCTGCCGAATTCGGGCTTCTGCTACAGGAGCGAGTGAGCGCTTTTCAGAAGACGTTCTGCCCGCTCTGCTGGTGTACAAGGCTGGAGAGCTGTTGGGTAACTTCCTGTCCATTACTAAGCACATGAAGGAGGAGTTCTTTGCCACAGATGTGGAGAACTTCCTAAATGAGTATGGCCTGTTGCCAGAAAAAGAGTTCACAGCCTGTCCCGATGAAGAGGAGAATACTGATGTGGAATAATCTAGGAAACTTCAGACTTGACTTTAACAGTTACCCACTTCCTCATGCACGCAAGGTATTTAGATATATTAAATACACATTGTCTACCGCAGCACAATTACGTCATAAATGTTATTAAAAGCACATAATACAGCTCATTTACAGAAACCATGAAAAGCCTCCATTGTTAGTAACTAGACATGAAAGTTGTCACTGTACTTGTCATCTACATTGTGTACCAAGCCACTAACTGCTTTCTCAATAAAAGACAAACATAATAATGTTGCTTTAATACTGCAATGCTCCACTTTATGTCAAACCAAGTCACATTCTTTCATACACAGATGGAACTCTGTGTGCTCTTTTTATCTTTCTATGACTACAGGGTTAGCTTCGTGCTACTTACAGATAAAACATGTTCTGACATGTAGCCAACTATCACCACAAATAATCCACTGTGTGTGTGATCGTGTGTTTGTTTGGATGAATATGGCTTTAGATAAGTGTATTAAATAGACTGTGTTAAGGACACCCATGATAATTATATGTTTGATATGCTTGTTACTTTAGTTTAGGCAAGTGAAAATGAAAGGCATCATTAAATGATTTACTGTAAATCATAACACATAAAATGCTTTCATAATTGGTATTTCTTGCCTAGAGGCACTTTTAATTTCAGTCAATGCGTCAGTTCCTGTATTTCGTCAATGCTGAGGGGCTGGCAGATGCCAGAGAAGACTGGTTTAAGAATGACTTAAGACAAAACAACACGCCATATTCCACAGGCACTGTACAATGATCATGATAATAATGAATTTACTTTTTATTCATTATTTACAGCGCACATGAACACGTATCACCAGTGAGTGTGCTTTCATAAAAGAAAATAAAAACTGTACTTGTGTACTTTGTACTTCTGGCAACTAGTTAGTAATTGCAAAATTAAGAGCTTAACAAAATAACTCATTTCTTAGTTCAACAACAAGCTATTGTAAACAATAAAATGAGCTTTCGTAAATTATGAATTAACCTAAAGTGCACAATGAAGTTAATTAGATTTGAAACCATAAGATCATTTAATCTTATATTACTGAAACATACTCGCTTATACACTCATACATACATGTAGTTGTTATGCATTGTTATTCATTAAGATACAGCAGGGATGTTGCCGTGGCAAGCAAAGCGATGGCTGCTGCTACTGCCACACCTGTGGGAGAGAGACAGAGGGAGACGAGAAGTGAATCAGAGAGGTGCACATGGACGGCAGTGTGAGAATTAAAGCAGGAGTCCAGAAATTATATAAAGAAAAAATGGTCTACATAATCTGGCCAACTAGCAAGCAACATAAGATCATTGAGTCATTGAGTCTGAATCCATATAATGACTAGACTGTCAAGCCTTGTGTAACAGAGGCAGACTCTGATAATGGTCATTTAGGTTTAAGCCATGAGATAAAAGGAGAATTAATGCTGAAATTATTGCTCATAGAGACAGAGATTAAATATTCACCTCAGGTGCCACTTGCTCATGAAAATGGACAAGAGGTTAAAGCGGCAATTCATAACATTTTTGCTTATTGAGCAGGTATATAACTGATCAGTGTTCAAAACAGTCTCCTTACTTTACCCCAGTTTACATTGATAAGTTTATAATAATCATTCATAATTTAAGATGTTGGGTCCGATTTCATGGGAAATTCCAGTTTGGCTTCATTTAACTTTAACATTTATTAAAAAAGTACGTATCAAGAGGCACTTACCAGCATAGTATTGGTGGGCTTTTTGGCTTTTGGGTGTTTCAGCTTGGACTTGTGAAGCGACATGTTCACTGTAACCATCATGAGGCCTGTCACAAATCTCAGGGCTAAACACTGAGAGACAAATGCAAAAATGTAAATGTGCACATTTTAATTACTGGTCTCTTTCCTAGAAAGTATAAGGATTATGTTGCCATAGAGATACAGTAAATAAACCAAACATCCAAAACAGCCGGTTATTGAGAGGGTTAAACTTTCTATTGCCTGCAGCTAGTAATATTACCTCTTCCATGTTTTGCTTTTTACCATACATGGAAAAACATCTGTCGGCGAAGTTTGCTTAAGCGGGTTCAAACAGGAGGAGAGGTGTAACTGGCTATTATAATGGAGGGAAATGTGCCAGGGTGTGTCAAAGGTTGTTAAACAGTTTGTGCTCATTTTGACAGAGGTTATTCTTTGGCATTGTGTAAGTCCCACACCTATGCACATTCCTGACTTTATAACCAGAAAACCCAACATTACTTGGGTTACATCCATTCCTAAATCACACTGTCTTTGCAAGAGCTTCCTTTGAGTTACACAACTCCCTATTACAAACACATCCAATAGATGCTTGTAAAAGCCCAACAGTGATGCAAACCAACACAATGGTGTAATTTCAAAAATACATCCCACAAAATTATTTGGAAACCAATCCCAGTCTCATGTCAAAACCGGACTTACAGTGATTGCTCTCCAGACTAATATTTATGTCCCCCTCAGGTGTTTCCCAGTCTAGCATCTCTTTAAGACGCTCTGCCACATCAGCTGTGCTCTCATCTGGAAACATGTAGTCACAGACAGACAGGCCAGAGAACAGAACTGGGGCAAACACACGTCTGGGAAGAGCCTGTTGCCCACTGCATCTTCCTAGAGAAGCAAAAAACCATTGTGCGATCCTTTTGTATACAGTATAAATAGAACCTGACTGCCATCTGGTGGTCAGTGTTATGTTTGCAAACAACACAAAGGAAAATTCAGTTTTTTGCATTTGTTGAATTTTGTTTTGATCAAATACCACTGTACCTTTCTGATTCTCCTTGCTTACTAAAAGATCTTCCAGAAACATCTCCACCCTGTTGGAAACTGTATTTATGATGTCTCTCTTAATGGCCTATCAAAAAAAAATAATAAACACCAGCACTGATTTCAACAACAGGAAATAATGGCTAGAATTTTTTTCCAAACAAATAATTTGACCACATTCTGCATATATGAAGAAAAGCAACAGAAATAAATGGATAAGTGTTAAATTGAGCTAATTTTCCTAAAGATCTCACAAGTTAGCACATAAAACAGCATGTTTCAGTTACCTGTGCTGCATGTCTGGCTTTGGGTTTATTGTTGTGGATGTAGGCCCTGCAGTGCACCACCCCTCGAACCCTTGTGGAACCACTGCACACTTGAACCTGTGCACTGGAACGCTCTTCCACCTCTGGCTGCTCCTGTGGCGTTCATGTTTTCAAAATTATACATTTTCAATAGACACATATATAACCAATCAATACTGTTCAAAAGATGAGGTGCCCTTACATGAGAGACAAGGATCCGTGCTGGGAGTGTTTGACGCTGGGATATCTTTTGATTCTTTTTCTAAAAATGAAGAGAAGTCTATGTTAGCTTCAAGCACACATTTAAAATTACCATAGAAATGACAAAATACAGAATACAACTTTTTACCTGTGCTGAAATAAGTTCAGAGTCATCTAATGCCTGTTTACCATTTATAAGACAGTGACCAGCCTCGATCTGTTTAGCCCACTTCCTAAGGCCATCCTGAATAGGAGTTACCAAACAATAATACAATTTAAAATGTGTCCAGACACTGCTTCATACAAACCCACACTACAGTAAAAATAAAATGCTATCATGGCCTTCATATACTTGTCTGTGTTCTCTCACCTTTATGCACTTGTCTGTGTTATCAGAGGAAGATTCAGTTACAGGGATCTGAAGATCGAGTTCAACGGAGCATGTCAACATGGGCCAGGATGATGAGACTCCTGGCTGATATTTCCAATCTGCTGGCTTGGCTGAACTCTGGAAACCAGTAAAGAGTAATGCCTCTGCATAAGTGGACATCCTCAATAATACGGAGCACAATATACAGCTATTTACTCCTCCATTATATTTTTTTCTAGTTTGAAATAAGTGACATTGAAAAATAATGTCTCTTACCTTTGGATCCTTCACATCAAATGTTTTGCAGACAGCTCTGTGCATTTTCAGTCAAGAATCATTTAGATCTTGTAAGTGCAAGCTTGAGAATCAAAATAATCACAGCAATGATTTGTTTTTACAGGCATAATACACATGTGTCAAATGGATAGTTGTGTGAAGGATACTTCTTTGTTTTCGAGCAAATCTGGAGTGTGACTCGATCAGTCACATCCTCCTCTGAGAGCTCCCATAGTCTTCCTTTAGTTATGTATTTATCCATAGCAAATATAAGCTATGTTAAAACAACAAGCACAGAAGTAACTAAACCTGGAGACGACAGTCCTTATTCTATTAAAAAAAGTACTTTTGGGAACCTATTAATAACTACAAAAATAAACAGATACTGATTTGTATACACATAAGCATGAGACTCACCCTTTTCAGAGTGTTCTGGGCATCTTTAGAGAGTTCAGGTGGGGTTATTAAAAACAGGCCAAGGATGCAGAGACCTCCTGGTAACATGCGGGATACCTACAACAAGATTGCTTAAAATTTATAACTGTATAACTAGACAATAAAAAGATTTCAAAGCTATAGTTAGCGGGCAGGTTACCCACCTGCCTGGCATGTTCCGTGACCCAATCCACATCAATGTTATCCAGTGGACTGCCCCTCGTAGAAGCCTTCAGATGGCCCTCACTGTCCCTGTTAGGAGTCTGTACAGCCAACACTACAAAATCTCTCTGAGGGGATGACTATGAATAGTGAAAGGCATTACATTAAGTATCTAAAGACATTTTTAACATAATTAAACATAATTTATATTTGTTTCTTTACTTGACCAGTTAGCAGTCCTGTGACACATGATCCAGGAGGAGCCTGAAGGCCACCAAGATATGTCTCCACTGTTTCATCTACAATGTAGCTTCTACCCATCCTTCCTGCGAACTAATACAATTAAACCGGATATGGAACCATGTCAGTATCTGAAAATGGTGCAAGTTTTTAATATGGTTGAACTCTATGAATTAAGAAGCCTATCAAACTTAAAAATAAAGAAAAATAACGCGATTTAAGGAAACTAAAACCGTTTATCAATAACATTGTAAAAATATGATACTACAATGAAGAGAAACCTTTAAATTTACCTTTATACCGTGTACACTTCAGACAGCTGACGGGTGCTTGGAGGAACCAATACGTGTGACATGCCGTCGCATGAAATACACGACAAGGATTGGAAGTAACTGATTGGATAGCCCGTCTGCGGGTAGCAATCGCACAAATATGATGTAACGGTAGCTAGCTGCTAGTGCTAACTGTTGCAGTGTGCTGGAGAGATGGCGGCACTTCTGCAGCAAGCTCTGGAGAGAACTGAGATTAATAAACTGCCGAAAGCGATCCAGAACAAACTCGAGAAGGTTCTCGCCGACCAGCAAACAGAAATAGACTCACTGAAATCACACCACGAAAGATATAAAGCAGACTGTGGTGGGTAACAGCAGGCAGGCCAGATCATTCAGCAACTCAAAACCTAATGTCTACATTAAACGCGGTTTTAGGCGTTGTTGCTCAATTTACGTTAAGCCGGGAATTTGTTGAACAAGTTATCAGGGAGTGGGTTAAAATGTCTTTACTTATTTAAGTAAAACCTTACAGCTACGCCAAGAGCTGGGTGACCAAAGAAATGTGTTACTTATGCTGTCTTCTTCAGTTAATTCTTAAGTGCACTAGGTAGAACTTATGATACCGGGATAGAGATAACAGCTAAGCGTACAATGTTTGGCTGTCTAGTTGACTTTAAAGCATATTTTTTCCCCTTTGTTTCGTTAAGGCTTTAAGAATGAGCAGTTAAATATTGTTTTAATAATAATGTACCAAATTAACTACTGGTTTGAATGGTACTAGTAATCCTGATATGCGTGTTCATACCTACAGAGCAGCAGTATTTTAACCTTGAGAAAAAACTAGCTGAGACTCAGGAGCAGTTCTTGTCCCAAAGTAAAGAGTATCACAGTATCAAGGAGGAGAATGCCAAACTAAGTAAGTTTATTGCTTCATTCAGTTTGTGGAACATATTCATGCAGGGCTGCTGTATAAGACAAATGTGCTTGTTTTTTTTTAAAAGCTGAGGAACTTAAAAAGTTAAAAGATATAGAGGAAGAGCAGGGGACAACGCAGGAGGTATTATTTGATTTATACACTTATACATACCTTCCTATTCAAGCAGTTAAAGACATAGAAAATATTTCAATGCTTTGTGATTTCAGAGTAAGCCACAAAGAGCCAAGTATGAAATCGAAGCAGAGAACAGAGAGCTCTCCCGTTTGGTTGAGAAGAGATCTCAAGAAGTGGAAAATCTCAGTGGTATGAATTATTTCAAAGTTGTCATACACATGTGCAGAACTTCTTTGCTTCATTGATCCAAACTTTTGAAGGCTTTGATAGTTGTTAAGTGTGAGGCTTATGCTTATACAGAGGATCTTAAACGTCTCAATGACAAACTTGTGGAGACCAACACAATCAAGATGGAGCTCCAGCTTAAACTCGATGAACTTCAGTCATCAGAAGTTTCCATTCAGGTAAGAAATGAGCTTGTAAAGATAGTATTCTTTCCTGCATTGATGTACATCCTGTAATAAATGAAATGATCGGTCAAAACATATTAAATGGCTTGTTCCTTTTTAGGGTGGAAGGCTTTAGTTTACAGCACAGCCTTAAAACACAATTTGCTACTTGCTCGTCAGTCACAATTGATTTTAAGGAGAGGGTGGTGTTAATATTGGGGGCTTTTTATTGGAAGATTAGTAATTAATATTTTTCTTTTTATCTTGAAAGATAAAGGGCAATTTTTAAATGCTTGTGTCTGCTAAAATTGTATTAGCATTCAGAAGTACACTAGCATATGAACAAAAAAGCTAATAGTCTCAAAACAAATAGACATGATCCAAAAGTCACAAAACTATCATTTTGATTTAAGTATGATTCTGATCATGTCTCTGTTCATTGATTAACAGATATGAACCTTGCTTATTGATCTGTTTCTCCATATCAGTATCGTGAAAAAAGAATGGAACAAGAAAAGGAGCTTCTGCAGAATCAGAACACATGGCTGAATTCAGAGCTGAAAAGCAAGACAGATGAAGTGTTGACACTGTGCAGGGACAAGGGTAAAGAGATCCTGCAGCTTAGGTGTTTTCTAGAGACCAAGACGGAAGAGGTATGAACCCACTTATTCACATTTTAAGATGTTTATCTTTAAACTAAGTTTAGACTTTAGGCTAAATCTTTAGTAGATCGCTTATATGTAATAATCATATGTATGTCATCAGGTTACCGGGCTTAAGGATCAAGTCAACACACTTAAGAAAAACAATGACAACATGCAGAAAAGTACAGAAGAACTGATGAACAAACTCAAAGAGGTTCACCACCTATGTCAATTTCACGTTTGGTTCAAATTTCACATTGAAGTGAAGTGATTTTGAATTGCATTGATTTCCATATCGTTCAGGCTAAAGAGCAGCGAGCCACCATGGAGGAGAAATACTGCAATGAGCTAAATGCCAATCTCAAGCTGTGTAACCTGTACAAGGTCAGTAAATGTCGTTTTTGGTAAGGCTTTAATTCTTATGTGTAGAATGTGTAAAAAGCCATTTGTTGTGTCCACAGAATGCAGCAGCAGACTCTGAAGCCAAAAACACTGAACTGAACAGAGCTGTAGAAGAGCTCAACAGACTGCTGAAGGAAGCTGTGGAAGGTTTGAATAAAAGTCATTTTCAGCATAAGATACAATGTTTCCCTCATTGCCTCACTGTGAATGTTGAGTTTAGATGATATGTTTAATCAATACGTTTATGTTCTGATCCTTTTATCAACAGCCAATAAACTCACGGAGAAGAAACTTTCAGAGCTGGAGGGTATGAGGCAAAAAACCGAGTCTGAGCTACAGGAGAAGCTCAGGAATATAGAAGAAGAGCTCGAGAACTCCAACACACGCCTAGCAGATTTCAAGAGGAGAGGTAATGCGTTTAAAACGAGAGGCTAGAGAGGGTTTCAGCCTTTGTTTTAGGTTGAAGAATCTTTTTAGTGTAGTTTAATATAGCCTAGTATTTCATTCTATAATTATGTTGTGTACTTCACAAGGTGTTCCAGCTTTCACAGAAGAGGAGCTGACAAACCTGTCCCCAACTGCAGCTGCAGTGGCCAAGATTGTTAAACCTGGCATGAAGCTCATGGAGGTGTGAAAGATGTTGATGATCACAAATTAATGAACATTTTTTAAATGTTTAGCAATTGCTCATGCAGCAAACTGAAATCCACATTGGGAAAAACTGTCAAGGACATCTGAAAATGTTATTGCCCCATCACAAGCACAGTAAGTAGTATTAGTGATTGTTTGATGTTTGCTCCCAGCTGTATAACGCCTTTGTGGAGGCACAAGATCAGCTGCACTTGGAGAAGCTGGAGAACAAGCGTGTGAACAAAGTTCTGGATGAAATAGTGGTGGAAGTGGAGACGAAAGCTCCCATCCTGAGGCGCCAGCGAGAGGAGTATGAGAACATGCAGAAGTCCATGGCCAGCCTGTGTGCTAAACTGGAGCAAGCCATGAAGGTCTGTACATGTTTGAGAGAGAGAGAGAGAGCGAGAGCGAGAGAGAGAGAAGGCAAAAGAGGTTGTGTCATAGTGTATCAGGGAGACATTAATGTGTTTATCCTCTCCGACTTGTTTATCAGGAGGTCCATCATCTGCAAAAGGAGACAGATGAAGCCAATAAGAGGGCTTTAGTGCTTGAGAGAGATAATCAGAGATCAGAAAGACAGCAAGCGGACATGTCTGAACAGGTAAGTCACAAGAGTTAGCCTGTTACAGTAAATGTTAAGGTGCAACATCTAGTCTCAGCATTAAACAGCACACACACAGGCTGCCCATAGTTCTTTCATGAATCATTAGATGCATGTTACACAAGTGAACATAAATTGACTAAAAGAGACTATCTGACTGACATGTTAAAGTAAGCAGTTCTAACCAGTAAAAATTGCAGAGGTTTGGCTTTGGAAGGCCATATGCAGCACCTAAATAGTTAAAAAGGAGTGAAACACCTTATCTTCCTTCATAATCCTAAACTGGTTTACATAAATGTGTTTTCTGTTGTCTTCTTGCTTTACATGGTTCAGGTGCGTGTGCTGCTGGTGGAGCTGGAAGAGGCTCGTGGTAATCAGGTGGTGCGGGAAGACGTGAACTCTGCGGTCAGCAGCAGCTCTGAGGTGCAGAGCTCACGGCAGGTAGCCTTCCGCAGTGTCCAAGAGCTGCAACAACAGAACCAGAACCTTCTGACCCAAATCAGGGACCTAGAGGAGCAAAGAGAGCGTGAGCAGACCCAGGCTAGAACTGCCAGGTACTGACCAATTTTACATTAGTGTCACTGGCTATGACAGCTGCATACACTGGCTAGATGGCTACATACAACCCAAATGGCATTTATTTTAAATTAAAGGGTTAGTTCACCCAAAAATGAAAATCCATACTTCAATTACTCACCCTCATGTCATTCTGAACCTGTATGACTTTTTTTTTGCTTCGAAGGAAAACAAAATCACTTATTGGCTCATTGACTTCCATTGTATGGACACAAAACCACTTTTCTTAAAATATTTTCTTTTGTGTTCCACAGAAGACAATGGGGAATTTTTTTAAATAAATATTGTAATAAAAAGTGTTAATGTTTTAAATGTATTAAAGAATGTACTTTACTCTTAGCAGCAGCCCTATGAGGATCAGTAAAATTATTGTTCTGTGCTCTGTCAGACAAACTGAGTTGGAACAGAGTCTTGAGAAGGTTCAGAAGGAGCTGGAGGAGATCAAGGAGCAGAAGAACCACCAGAAGCAGCTGGCTGACTCTGCCACTCGGCAGAGAGACATGTATCGCATCCTGTTGCAGACAGCTGGGGTTGAGCTTCCACCACAGGGTATTAAACACTGCCCCACCTTTTATAATAGCATTTGATCCAGGTGTTGATTGGCATGTTACTGACTGCTGCTCTCTGCGTTAAGGTTCTGAGGGTGGATCTCAGATCTCCACTCCCAGCAGGCCGGGACTCATGGCCACCAGATCTACACCACTGAGGGCTGCAGCCACAGAATCTGTCCAAGCAACACAGGCCAAAGCAGCACTTAAACAGGTTAGACATACAACTGACCCACCTTAGGTCTTAATCTAGGAAAAATCGAGTTAGTACACCCAAAGTATTATTTAACAAATTTGCTTTTCCATCATAGCTTAATGATGCCTTTACAACATATAAAAAAGAAAAGGCAGAAAACGACAAACTTCTGAATGAGCAGATAGAGAGGCTTCAAGGTCAAGTGTCTGACCTAATGTCACAGAAGGCCAAACTTTCATCTCAGCTTGAGTTTGCTTTCAAACGGTGAGTCCTCTTTACCCGAAATACCTCGGGTCATTAAATTTAAATCTTTTAACCATACTTTGACCTGAATTAAACTATTGAACATGGCTGTTCTGATTGTCTCAAAATTAAGCTTGTATACATGTACCATGTGTACAAGCGCTTACTATGCCATGATTGCCATGATTTTTCTTTATAATCATTATGTATGATTTTGTTTGTTTTTATTTTACTGTCCAAATTTGCCCCCCATGGGAATAAAGTTTTTTGAATTGCATTGAAGCATATGCTCTGTGTTTCGCTTTAAAACTTAAAAAAATCTTAACTTGCAGGTATGAAATGCTGCAGGATAATGTGAATGGCTTTAGACGGGAGATTGACGCCCTGAGGGAGAAGAATCAGAAGATGACAGCCACTCATCAGAAACATGAGCAGATCATTCACACAATGACCCAAGACCTGAGAGAGGCCAATGAGAAACTAGTCATGGCTGAGGTGAGAGCAGGCATTTCTTTTTGCAGTTTATAGGGTCTAGCCATAACTATTAGAAAACTAATGTTGTGTTACAATTTTAATGTTTGTTTATCTCTGATAGTTGCGTGTTGAGAACATGCGTAAGGAGCGAGACATTCTGAAGCAGGTGGAGAACAGACTGACCCAGGAGAAAGAGTCCATCCTGACCGAGCAGCGCGGCCAGAACCTTCTGCTGACCAACCTTAAATCTATTCAGGTGCAGCTTGTGCACGTATGCAAACCACACTTTGTCCAATCACTTTCCTTTATTGCCTTTTTTATTAATATCTACCCTGTTATGTCACAGTTGACCATGGAGCGTTCTGAGGCTGAGACCAAGCAGCGCTACAACAATCAGATCCAGCGGCTGGAGAAAGATATTGTCCAGTTAAAGAAGAAACTGGAGCAGGAGGTGGAGCAGAGACATGCGCTGGAACGCAACCAGGATGTAAGATGAGAATGTGCTGTTTTATGTGGCCATTGTTGTCTTGTTCTTAAATTCACTCCCTTGATGTTATCTTGACAAAAATGTACACCAAAATGATCTGTAACATCTGAAGAGAACTGTAAGCCATTCTATTCCTGTCAATAGCGGTTCTTTGGCTGGTGCCTCTGTACACAGATTGATGTCTGAATCTTAAAGTCCACCCCAAAATTCATTTTGCCCATAAATTACTCGCTCTTAACGCAGACTAGTAGGATATGACTTTCTTCTTTTAGCCGAACGCAATCATAATTATATTAAACGATATCCTGGCTCTTTCCAGCTTTAAAATGGCAGTAAATGATTTTCATTATTTTGAATTTGGTTAAATTAAACATATATCTGTACAAAAGACTACATCAAACATAGTGGCACACCGGCTCCATGTCAAATATCTCTCAACAGGGCAAATGCTAAATAGGACTGTTTACACCCAAGAGACTTATATAAATCATTTGTCTCATTTTTGTTGGCTAGGCTCAACTGCTGGAAGCTAAGAAGCAGTTAGAGACACAAACAGCATTACATCAAAAGACTAAGGAGCTGCTACGAACTGCTGAACAGCAGGTCACTTCCCTCAGACAGCAGCTGAACAACGAGAATAGCGCAGCACCTAAGCAACCTGTCAGATCGTTACCCAGAGGTACTTATAAAATTGATTTAAACCAATTTGTACCACATTTAAATTAAGTCTCACCTGCATGTTGCATGCACTGTTTTTTTGCAGTAACAGCTCCTGGCGTACCTCAGCAAGATGTGGATGAGCTCCGTACGCGTCTACAGCAGGCAGAGGAACAGAACGCTGACCTAAAGGAACGTCTGAAGACAACCACCACCAATGTGGAGCAGTACAGATCTATGGTGGTCAGTTTGGAGGAGTCTCTAAATAAAGAGAAGCAGGTAATAATGCCCTGGACATTTATTGTTCACACTGTCCCTGTGTCTTCTGTTCTTCTGCTGAGTTGCAGTAATAAAACACAACATAGTGATATCTTCAAAATGTGTTTGTGAGTTCTGGAATCAGTCTGTTGCAGCTTAGTTTGGCTTTGGACTGGACAGGAAGTTTTAAGTAACAGTATGTTGCCTCCAGGTGGCTGAGCAGGCACGGTCTTCCACTGAAAGCCAGCTGAAGGCAGCAAAGAAGTTAAGTCAGCAGCTTGAGGCCCGATTGGCGGAAGCAGAGAAAGAGAAGCTGGAGCTCCAGGAGGAAAAGATGAAAGCTGTGGAGAGCATTGAAGAACGTGTAAGGAACACATGCCACCTCTGTCGTGCCCCCGGCGGCTATTTAGGGTAGCACAGTTCTGGTGATTTAAACTGTGTTTTGGCTCTATGCCAGGTAAAGGAGTTGAAGAGAAGTGTTACGGACATGCAGACGGAGCTGCAGGATGCCCTGCAGAGAGCTACAGCAGCAGTGGCACAGGAGCAGAAAGCCACGCAGGACAGCAAACAACAGGTGATCAGATCAGTCAATCCAAGACGAGCAGAAAATAGTTGGACTTTTGTTACCTCTTAATTGTTTATTTTTGGCTCCAGGCTAAGCTGGCGGCAGAGGCTCAGAATAAGTATGAGCGAGAGCTCATGCTGCATGCTGCAGATGTGGAAGCCCTCCAGGCTGCTAAGAAGCAGGTGCAGGTGTCTGCACAGAATCTAAAGCAGTTGGAAGAAAAGGCTCAGAAGGCCACGGCTGAGCTGCATCATGGCCGCACTGACTGGGAGCAGCAGGATAAGAGACTAAAGGTAAGGACTTGATTGGTGTTTTGGGAGGGGGGGTGAGTTAACTTGTTGGTTTAAAATGGTGTTCAAGTTAGAGTCTGACACTGTAACTTTGTCTACATTTTGAAAAATGGTTTAAATCTCTTGAGGCATTGGACATAATTAGTAGCGGCTAGGCTAGCATCATTGTTGTAAATGCTTGTAATTGGTCTTAGGGATTTGAGCAAACCTCTGAATGAGGGACATGAGGCCTAGAATATCACAAAGACAACTTGTTAGTAATTTTTTAGGCTTTTACTGATCTACATTTTTTCTTCTCAGGAGGAGCTGGCCAAAGAGCAGAAAAGAGCTGAGGAGCTGCTGAAACAGAACACAATGCTCCATGAACAGATGGAGAACCTCAGCAGCAAGATAGCTGCTTCTGCTCAGCAGCAGGCAGCCAAAGAAGGCAATCTGAACATCTCTCTGAATGAAGAGGGCAAGTCTGATGAGCAGATCCTGGAGATTCTCAGGTGAAAATCCTCCCAGTTCCTCTGTATCAAACATCACCTAATTTGAACCTCAGATATTTAAAGTGGTGGCATGTGCTTTTGGAAGACTTTCCTCTGGTATGTTGTGAGGCAGTTCACTGATGCGGCCTCCCTTTCCTCACAGGTTTGTTCGGCGGGAGAAAGAGATAGCAGAGACTCGGCTGGAGGTGGCGCAGGTAGAGACCCTGCGCTATAAACAGCACACGGAGTACCTGGAGGGAGAGCTGAAAGAAGTACAGGACAGTCTGACTGCAGAGAGAGAAAAACTACAGGTCATTGCCTTTATTCATATATATATATATATATATAAAGGCTCTTAATTTACTTGTGTATTCACAGTGAAATGTCATTTCCACATTACTAGCATCACCAAATGCAATTGCAAAAATAATGATTGCTTTCATAACAAATTTCCCTAATATTTTAAAAGACAGTCCTGTCCCAAACTTATGGCATTGTTTGAGGCAGTGTTGCTATGTCTGGGATAATTTGCCAAATTGAGCAATGTTTTGGTAGTGGCACAGTATTGATATTTTTCAGGGGTTGTATACAAATACAAATGCTCTATTTCATAATTATTAAGCTGGGATAGGAGAAAGTATTTTAATACAAAATATGAACATTGATCAAATAACATCTCAATCTACAGGTTACTTCAAAGACCTTGGCACAGCAGGAAGACATGATCAAGAGGATGGAGAGTATGAGTGCTTTGACCGAGACCAACAAGATGCTGAAGAATGAGAAGAACAGACTGGAGC
>JAZGTJ010000536.1:84587-100798 GCA_036877575.1 Botia almorhae
TTCATAACAAATTTCCCTAATATTTTAAAAGACAATCCTGTCCCAAAATTATGGCATTGTTTGAGGCAGTGTTGCTATGTCTGGGATACTTTGCCAAATTGAGCAGTGTTTTGGTAGTGGCACAGTATTGATATTTTTCAGGGGTTGTTTACAAATACAAATTTCATAATTATTAAGCTGGGATAGGAGAAAGTATTTTAATACAAAATAATAACATGATCAAGTAACATCTTGATCTACAGGTTACTTCGAAGACCTTGGCACAGCAGGAAGACATGATCAAGAGGATGGAGAGTATGAGTGCTTTGACCGAGACCAACAAGATGCTGAAGAATGAGAAGAACAGACTGGAGCATGAACTGCAGCAGAATCAGGCCAAGGTATTGTATTAGGATAAAGAATTATTTGTATAAAGCACTATTTTTATCCGGATAAGTCAAGTGATATGCATTTACAAAGTGTGTGTATATAGGCTATTTTACCACAGCTTCAAGCACAGCTCATCCAATCAGTTTTTAGAAGCAGAACCCTCAGTTTTATAAATAAGTGTTAACGACTATATGAATGTATGACCTTGTGTAGATGCGTAAACTGGAAGCAGACATCCAGCCCCTGCTGGAATCTAATGCTGAGCTGAACGAGAAGAACGGCATGTTACAGGTTGAGAAACGACTCCTGGAGGAGGACGTCAGACGCTTAAAGACACGCACACAGGTCTCAGAATCTTACTGCTCCTGTATATCATAGAATCTAATGGTTTTCGAACACCAGTAGATTAGAAGTCAATTTAAAGAGGATATTAGAGCTCTTTATTTTGTAAGCACATTAACTTGTTACATGAGTTGTAAAGGTATTTCTCAATGTCCCGCACTGTAGCAACTGCTGAGCCAGCAAAAGGACAGCGATCAAGAGGAAAATAAAAAGCTACATGCTGAGAGGGAAGTTCATCTCAAACGCATCCAGCAACTAACAGAGGAAACGGGCAAACTGAAGAACGAGGTGGCCAGGTCAGTTGGATGCTCTTTGGAAACTTCTAGCAGTATAATTCTTCTCTTCTGTATCTGAGCCCTCATCAAGAGCATGTATTCTTGCTATCAAACAGGAGCCAAGCTTCCATCTCCACAGCTCAAAGCCAGGTGCAGAACCTTCAGGACAGCATAGGAAAGATCACCACCGAAAGAGACAATCTGAAGAAGGAACTGGAGGCCAAGACTCTAGACATCCAGGAGAAACTTAAAACTATCACACAGGTCAAAAAGATTGGCCGTCGCTACAAAACCCAGTATGAAGAGCTCAAAGAACAGCATGAGAAGGTACACCAGAACAAATGATGGGCAGACTATAAAAGTGCCTGTTAACTGCTATGCATGCATTTCCAATCATTGTCTGTGTCCCTGATAGATGGTGGCAGAGGCTGCAGCTAAGCCAGCACAGGAGCAGGAGGAACCCCAGGCCTCCGTGCAGGAGATTCAGAGCTTGAGAAGCTCATTGAGTCAGGCACAGAACAGAACCTCAGAGCTGGAGACCCAGCTAGACAGCATTCAAAAGGTACTCATTTGATATTTAGTGTGCTGCTTTGTTGTTAATTGTCAAATGTTAGGAAGTAGTTTTCGCAGGACTTCAACTCCTTTGTGTATTGTCCAGTGCTTTCATGCTTGTTTAGCACTATATTATAGCTCTAGTCTGTACTATAGGGTGTCTAGCACCACCTTGTCAGGCACAATTTCTTAACTTTTAGTGAACTTTAGGGTGTTTAGAAGCGTATTAGCCTGGTCCCAGGATTATATTACCCCAGGGTATAAAATGACACTGGATTTAGTGATTTTGTAACGTCGTAACTTTGTACAGCACTTTTGTTATGCAAATGTTGTTGTTGCCTCCCTATGATATTGCTTCATTGTTTTCCTCAACTTTGTAAATTGCTTTGGATTAAAGCGTCTGCTGAATGTCTACATGTAAATGGATGGAAAATCATCCTCAAGCAGCAGAATATTCCTTAGACAAAAAACTCCTTGTTGCAAGCAAGCTAAAAATTAAAGCTGCTCACACTGATTACTTTAACAGAGCCAGAAATTTCAAATCTTTTAACAGAGCCCCTGTGTGACTGTAAACAACACCAATAAGGGTTTCACTGGTTTGGCTCACTGATCAAAAGACATATAGTAATGTTTTTTGCTAATCCGGGAGGTGAGAGTAATGTAATGTTGAGACAGTGGGGTGTGAAGTGAGTTTGATGAAGTGAAATGTATGTTTTTATTGAATGAGTGGGTTTAATAAGGAGTGTTTCTTCATTGTTACTATAGCAATCTAAAAGAATCTGTCGCCACTGTTCATAAAACATGGTTATGTAGTTTGTTTATTTGTGTTTGATCAGACAGTGCAGGAACGTGAAGCAGAGCTGAAGAACCTGCAGGAGCAGCTGGCACAGGTTCAGCCAGAGCTCAACCGCCTGAGGGCAGAGCTGCAGGAGAAGAGTAACCTGGAGGAGCAGCTTCGACAGCAGATTGCTGATAAAGAGGAGAAGACCAAGAAAGCCTTCATGGGTGCCAAGCAGAAGATCAACCAGCTCAACAGTAAGTAACTAACCCCAAACCAAACTCTTTATCATTTCATGGAAAACTAGAGTCATTAGGGTGGTTTTCTTTAAATAAGTTGGTAAACGGGCATGTGTTTGTAAGGTGCTAAGGAGCAGCTTGCAAAGGAGAATGATGAGCTGAAGCAACAAAGAGAGGAGCTGGAGGTGAGAATGAGCGCGCTTAAGTCTCAGTATGAAGGCCGACTGAGCCGACAGGAGAGGGAGCTGAGGGAACTCCGTGAGCAGCAGGAGAGACATGGGGAACAGAGAGATGAAGCTCAGGAGCCTGGTCAAAGCAAGGTACGGCACCTCATATACAGCACTCACCAGTTCTGTGATCTGACCGATAGCTGAAGCTCTTTCTGTTTTTCACTTATCACTGCCAACCAATATATGATGGATAAAATCTATGAGGAATATCCTGATTTGCTTCAAAATGTCACATTACTATTACTATTTTTTTTATTCACACTACTAAGTTATTACATAACTTTTTTTCTTACTATTACTATATAACAGTTTCATGCTCATGATTTTTTTTAGGAGGCTCAAAGGTCATCAGAGGCCCGACAGATCACACTCAAACCCACACCTGCTGCTGACAGAGGAGGGTAATGGTCCATATATAGCTAAGACTCAAGATGGTGTCTTTCATTTTCCAGGAATGTTGAGTATTGTCTTTGTATCTGTAAACAGTGCCAGCACATCAGATCCCCCCACTGCTAACATTAAGCCCACACCAGTTTCTGGTGCCCCCAGTAAACCTTCACCAATTGTGGGGAGCAAGTCCACACCCAGGGCGAGCATCCGTCCAATGATAACACCTGCTCCGGTAACCACGCCCACAGCCACAGTTATGCCCACTACACAAGTGGAAACACAGGAAGGTATGGCCAGCGCTTAGAAATCATAATATCTAACTGAATTTATTTCTCCTGTGCTTTTTTGGCAAGGTTGTTTAGATTGGGGTTAACGAGTTTGTCCTAATGGATTGATTTGTCATTGGTTTGACCCATCAGCTCTTCAGTCCACTGAGGGGCCAATGGAGCATGTCACTGTCTTTGGCAGTACCAGTGGCTCAGTGCGCTCCACAAGTCCTAACATACAGACCATGCAGCCAATCCACAGTCTGCCTCAGAGCCAAGCCACTGCCTTTGTCCAGCCTACTCAACAACAGGCCAGTCAGGAGGCAGCAGCAACCATTATGGAAGTGGTACACAGCTCACAGATGGAGAGACCATCCACCTCCTCTGCTGTCTTTGGTACAGGTACAGTGTCACATTAATGCTCACCAGATGTTAGTAAAATTGTCTATAGTGAGTAAATAAACCTTCAGGCCATTTGGCTAAAAACAGATTTTTGCCTGTTTACACTATTCATGTCATTGAGTTTTTAATTGTTGTGTCAGTCTCCGCAACAGCAGGCTCGTCTGTGCCCAAGCGTGTGCGTGAGGAGGAGCAGGAGAGCTCCACTGAGGTGACTGACACCACTCAGGATGACCCAGCCCACCCACCCATCTCCAAAAAGCTTCGCATCATAAGGCGGGTGGGGCTGGAGCTAAGCAGTGTATGTATATCTGCATATATCTTGTGTAATGTTGTTATTAAAGTAAGACTGTTTTGAGGATGTATGTACAAGTTACTATATGTAGTCATACAAACATCCAGTCAGTAACTGAGATGTTTTTATCTCTTGTATTGTAGTATCAATGGTCTCTACGATGAACTAGGGCTCAATGCTTTTGAGAAATGCAGCCCAGTTCAATAAAAAGTTCCCCTTTTCATTAAAAGCATAATAGGGTTTTGTTTTTTAATTATATTCTATAATTATGTTATTTGCATAATCCAATTTGTTATTGCTTCACATTCAGTTCAGACTGCAGACTTGCAAGAAACAACAGTTAAACAAATAATTTCTTTTGCCTGAGTGTTGTTGACTAAGTGCAGGAAACACTAAGACTGTTTCTTAAAGTGCATTTTAGTTGATGCATCCTACCTCAATGCTGTCTTTTGCAGGATGCTTCAGGTACTGAAGAGAGTAACGATGCTATGGGTGAAACCTCAGGAGAAGCTCAGCAGCCTCCAGATGCCAGTGAGGTACTAGCTGTTTTATTCTCACAGAGCATCTTAGACATGAATCTTGAGTGTGAATCTGATCTCATCTTATCTCCTACAGGATGCCTATCCTGTTTTAGGTGAGGGGGATGAAGAGTCTTTGTCTCAATCTATCCCAATGGATCATGTGAGTGAGTCTCAGCCCTCTGAGTCTCGGATCAGTGGACAAGACTCATCTGAGGAGTACAAGCAGGATGTCATCATCATAGAGACGGATAGTGCTACTGATGAGGAAGAGGAGGAGCAAGACGAGACTGGACAGGTCAGTGTGTGGTTTCTCTGAGAAGTAGCTGAAACTGTGGCGAGTATCACAGACTTGTATTAACCCTTACTGTTTCCTTTCTGTGCAGTATGAAGATGATGGAGAAAACGAGGAGGATGATGAAGATGGTGATGGAGGGATGGCAGAAGAAGCAGAGGAGAGTAATGAAGGCAGTGGGAGTGGAGATGTCAATGAGGCCTATGAGGGGGATGAGACAGAGGTGATCATGTGGATTCCCTACTTCTCGAACACCTTTTGGGGTTTTGTCATTCTGGTTCTGTTAGGTTCTGTGAGTGTCACTTTCAGACAGATTGTCATGGTGTGTTTACAGGGAGGGGACGCAGCAGATCCAGGCATTGACAATGAAGAAAGTCAAGAAGCGTCTGATTCTATCCAGAAACAAGCAGACTCTCAAAGCGGTAAAACACAAATATAGTTACTAATGAGTTTACTGTTGGGTGTAGCTGGTTGTAGTTTGCTTGTAGACACTGTTTCTGAAACTCTGCTAGATCTTCAGTTTGTTTTGATCTTCAGTTTGTACTGTACAAACATACCCTTTCATTCAGAACATATGGCTTCCTCCACTGTTCACCTTCAGAAATTATTGTAGCATTGACAGTTATGAATACATTAATGTCTAACCTCTCACATTTACAAAACAATAAATATTCAGTGTTTTACAAATGTCAGATACTATGGTGAATAACTGTCATCTGTTTATGTATATCCTCTTGCTCTTTTTTTTTTTTATTCATGAATATGCACTTAGAATTAATCAAGTTTCTCTGTTTATAGGTGAAGCTAGTGTCAGCACCCTGCAGTCCTTCCCTTCTGTTGAGCCTGTGAGAGAGCACCAGCCGCTCCCCAGCACTACTGCCGCCACCTCCTCGTCCTCCTTGGGCCCTCGCCTGCCCCAGTCCCCCCGCAGACCGCACCACACCCCACCCCCACGCCTCAACATCCACCCGGTGCCTGAGCTTGGACCCCCCATCATCCAGGTATAGATGAACCAAAAGGAGGTTAAGGGAGTTCATCCAAAAATTTAAATCCTTGTTTATTGTTTTGCTCTCATATTCTTGCAAACCATTGTGATGTTTCTTTGTTTGTGTACTACAAAAGCCATGCAATAGCTGACATGCAAAACATTCACTGGTAATCTTACCTTCTGCAGTTAGTCAGTACTGTTGAGGAAGATTTTAGGCAGGTGCCTTGTTTCATTTTGAGAGTGTAGCATTGTATGTATTCTCTGTCTTACAGAGGCAGTCAGGACAAAGCAGACGACCCTCTATGAGTCGTGTGCCTCAGCTCACACCTGGAATTGGAAGCATGGTAAGTTTTGTGTTGCACCTAGCAACATAGACAACATTTATATTTAGGGCTTCAACTCTTCTTACATTTTTTTGTTCCTTTAGCAACACTTCTTTGATGATGATGACAGGATGGTTCCCAGCACTCCCACCCTTGTGGTACCACATCGCACAGATGGCTTTGCAGAGGCCATTCAGTGAGTCACAGCAGCCTTTAATATTGCTTTTATAGCATGAAAGGGATGCATCATTAAACACCTCCATTAACGATGGAGCTCTTCATCTCAGTTCCCCTCAGGTGGCTGGGGTCCCTCGCTTCCGTTTCGGCCCTCCTGAGGACATGATTCCCCAGGCCAGTTCTTCTCACTCTGACTTGAGCCATCTGGCCACACATGGAGGTGAGTAAAGAAACAGCAGCAGTAATGCTGTGTTTTGAAGCGTTTAACTGGGAACAAGTTCTACAAATCAATTTTTTGTACCAGTAAAAATGCCATTTTGCTTTTAAGGGAGTAGTTTATTCAAAATGTGAACTCAAATGTTGACGTTATCGTTTTATGGGGTGACAACCTGGACGTTCTTTTGAGTTATCCTTGAAATCATGTTGCCATGGCAACACTAAATACTAGATACTGGATCTTTTCTCCTCTATTCTTCTTGCACAATCTGAACAATGTTTACCAGTTAACACTGGCTATAATAAATGTTTAACAGAAATAAGGCAACTGTAAGAAGTCTAAATTCAAGTCTAAACGCTTAAAACATATTACCAGCTTGACAAACTGTGATTGCTCTTTACTAGTTCAGAACTACTAATTTTAATAAATACAATTGACGTGAATGCAGCATAAGATCCAGCCACGCTCTTGTAATGTGGGTCATATGGAAATGAGTGTTGCTGTCTTCTGACCTGTAGGACTCGGCATGTATGAGAGTCCTCTATTCTTGCCTACCCATGATGAAGAATCTGGAGGCAGGAGTGTGCCCACCACCCCACTGCAGGTGGCAGCTCCAGGTGAGTGGCTGCTGGGTGTCTAGTTATTTATTTGGTTGATATCAAAGAGATGCCTAACTGCTCAACTCTGTTTCTTGACAGTGACCGTGTTTACAGAGAACCACCCATCTGATGTATCAGAGACAGCCTCTCAGTCTGTTCCTATGGTGAGCACGTCCACTGCTGGCCTGACTGCCCCAGGAGAGGCTGTTCCAGGAGATGATGGCGATGATGTCTTTGTGGCCGAGGCTGAGAGTGATGGGTGGGGACCCACAGCAATGATTTATATTTATATTTTTCATATACATGCATTTTATATATATATTTTTTTATTCATATAATATATATATATTTTTATTCATTTTAGAACAGTTTAGAATCAATACTTTTTGCAAAAGACATAATACAGACACAGTCTGTTTTTAAAACAAATCATGTGACTTGATGAGGACAGGTGAGACGTGAGCCATCTCGCAATATTAAGATGTAGAGGTGAAGGCTCGAGAGAGGCTTTTCACTCGTGCCTTGCAAGCAGCTTCATAGCACGTCATAGGAACCACATTGCAGCATGCTTAAAAAATACAATAAACACCTTGGCAACCGCATAGCACCAGTCCTAGCAACCACCCACAACACCCTAGCTTTTTAGAGGCGAGCTGTGCGCAGTAAAGCACCACGTACATATAGTTTTATTATAACTATTGAATCAAGAGCTTTAGGAATGTGTTGCTACAAGACACAAAGATGTTATGAAACATGTTATTAAATAGGATTGTGGTGATTGTGTTCACTGTTTGTAGGGTGAGTAGTGAGGCGTGTCTAGAGAGCCAGTCGGAGCTGGAATCTGCACAGCCAGCTGATGATGCCAGCATGCCATCCACCAGCCAGGAGCCCACATCAAGCTCTGCAGGTACACACATCCCACAGGCCCTGGTGCTTTCATACACAACTCCCTGTTGATCTTTTGCATCACTTTATCGTGGCCTGTGCTGGAAAAATGAGGCTGAGTGCGCACAGGCTAATTATGAGCTACAGAAAAACAAGCAGAAAAATGTCTATTTTAATGTACTTTGAGGTTTTCATACAAATGAGGTTTTCACAAAAATTAAGCCCTTGTCTAGCGATCTAAATGCTCCAAGTAGCAGTTAAACATTTAAAATCATCTTTATTTGTATGTTTAAGCTTTCTTTTCCTAAATCTTAATAATATCTTATTTATTATTATAAGATATTATATTATGTCCTAATAATCCATGATTATTTGCTCTCTTAATGACTGGTGCTTCAAACAGGTGTAGCTCATTCATTTATCGTCTGATTCCAAATCATACATTATTTTAAAAGTTTTAAATGAAGAAAATTTACTCATTGTGGCTAATTTTGCCAGCATAAGTCACCATTTTTCTTTCTTTCAGACACAAGCAGCACTAGTACAGGACAGGTTAAACCTGCAAGCCGGCTCATTCCCCATCACCAGCTGCCCCGGAGGAGCCATCTTATCAGGAGAGGTTAGTGCTGCAGACCCTATAAACACTCCACTTTCTCTCCATCTTACAGATGTAGTCCATTCACCTGCACACTCACCCCTTAGTATATCATTGACTACACCTCTTATATAGTAACACACCACAAAAACATTTTTACTGAAGCTTTACTGATTTAATAAAGCAAAGGATATTTGAAATGCGTATACAAATAGACAGTTAGGACATTACTCATGCAACAATTCATCAACAATTCATTTATGTTTGAAAATGGACCATTTTGGTTTTTGTAGAAGCTTGTTTTTTAAACTTCTAGAGGTTTAATTTGGTTAAAGTGTGATGTCTGGGGAGTTGTCTGGTGGTCTGATGAACACTTTCACTTTCTCAACCTTATCCCGCAGGTGTTGGTTTTCCTCGTGGAGGTCGCGGTCGTGGTCTTAACAGGGGAACGCCCCTCTAATTCTAACTTCACAGCATCTGCCCAGCAGAAACACTGATCACACCCATGAAGAACTCTATACAGCACCCATAATTAGCCCATCGCAGTTTTACCTGTTTTCATATTTTATTTTCTTTAAAGAGCTTTAAAGCATTTGATTAGTTTTATTTTGTATTTTGTGAGTAATAATCCTGACGCTATGTTTAATGGTTTTGCAAATAAATGGAGAAATCTCTCTGGCTGTGCAGTTGGTTGTGTTGTCTGGTGAGTGTTGATCTTTCAGGGACAGTTGAGCCAGCTTCTGATCTCATTCTGCTGGGAGGAACCGCTGGCAGGAGTAGGCTGATCCCCACTGATCTTGATGTTGAAGACTTTAGCTGCAAATCACAGAAATGCAGCGCTTATTTAAACTAAAATGGCTTCTTTCTTCAAAGGTCTTGTAACTCTGGCAATGTTTATCCATCTACTCTGGCAATATTTGTTTATAACACATCAAACTATAACTACTGAAACTATCAAAACCAGTTGCTGAAATGAAAACTAAATTGAAATATAAAATATGAAAAATTGAAGTAAAAATCTAAGGAAAAGGTTATAAGTATACAGAGAAATACTTTCCATGCATTGTAACACAAAATATGTTCACTTACGCCAAGAGAAAACAAGGTAATCAAAACCGTCTGGCTTTTTGGGGTTGGGCATAGACAAGGCTGAAGTCACAGGGGTGGGAAAGCCCCTCCAGCTGAGGGTAACATTAATCTCTCCTGACAACTGGATCCCTATCAAGAGGCATTTAGTTTAATAATGCCAATGCACAAGAGGACAGCATCACAAATACTTAAGTCACATTTTTGTTTCAGTAATACTATGTTCTAAACATTCTAAAAGTAAATAAGCATAAAATGATACTACCTGCTTGCCTAGCACGCCGTATCTTGGCATAGACTGAATTTTTGATTTTCTTCCCAGTGCATGAAGGTCCACTACCAGGTGGATAAGACAATTTCTGAACTGTGCCTCCTGATAAGAAAACACAAGCTTTAACGTTCTTGTTCGAGCAGTGTGTGTACAGTACCAGAACATACAAAAGAAAAGGAAGTGTAGTCAACACCTTTCTTAAAAAAGAACACCGTCTCAGGCCTCTTTCTAGTGGCTGGGATGGACAGAGCAGCAGTGATCTGCCCAGTGAGCCCACCAAAGTCTTTAGACACTGATCTGGGCGATTCAGAATCCATTACACCATTCTCAAAAATCCAGTAGTTATCACCCTTCCAAGGGAGAGAGATCAGGCAATGAATTTATAAAACTACAAAGTGAAATTAAACTTTCTGTTTTCGGAGCTTCAGTACCTTGATGATGTAGGTTCTTCCCTGACAGTTACAACGTGTGAAGGCGGTGTCAATGGGAGATGGGATGCCGAGCTCTTCGGTGATGTTACGAGCAGGACCGGCTCTTCTGGTTTTGGGATTCAGCAGCCAAAAATGGTGACCTGACAGGGATCACTTGCTTAATCTCAGTTGCAGAGTTAGGGCCTCATTCCAGATAACATGGAACATAAAATTTACCTTTGAAAACTATGATGCTGCCATTGAAGAGAGTAGCCAGGCCATCAATAGGAAGGCTGCTGCACAGATCAGGGTTCACACTTGCATCTTAAAAAAGCATAAATCAATGAAGGTGAGATTTTATACAAGTGACATTTTTCAGCTTTACTGAAAGTCTGAAAATGTAACAAATACATCATGATGATTGGTTCTCCTAATCTCAGAGATGTACACAAATTCAAAACAGCAACTACAATACCTAATCCTGCATGGGCACTTGCTCCAATGGCCTGGGCGATGTCTTCAAGAGTGCTGGGTCTACCTGAATCAGAGGCAGGACCAGCGGATGGCCCATTACCTTGCCCATTAAGGGAAAGGGACACCTGTATAGGGATAGTTAGGGGTTGCCCAGAAGAAGGTCCTCCTGCCTGCCCTGGTGCGGGAGCTGGACCTGATTCTGGCAGAGGGACTCCGGAAGGGTTGGAGCCTGTAAGGTTATATTTATAGACACAGAGATAATCAAGCTGTCTAATATATTGATTACTGATCATTATGTCCATGTCTGCAGATTTATAATGGTTGATTATTATTATTTTTACCAAAAGAATAGATAGATTTAGCTTTTAAAGCTCATTAGAGTGTCACCTGGTATGTCAGAGGAGGTCATAGAAACATAGAGACTGGGGTCATGGGCGACAAGAACTCCAGCAAGGAGTGGTGGAACTTCAGATGGAGCCATATTATTACTACTTAATCTGTCCAAGGCACCGGGCCCTGTAAGACAAAAAATAATAATAATGGAGTGGTTGTGGCCCTAATGGCTAGAGAATTTGACTTGTAACCCAAAGGTTACAAGTTTGATTCCCACAGCCGGCACTGGGTGGGATAAATGCAGAAGTTGTATGGGTTACCATACATTGACAATTATGTCTGTTTTTCTTTTCTTAATATATGTAAGTCTGCTGCCCCCTGCTGTTTGAACTTACCATCTCTCAGAAGATCTGGGCTTTGTTGATTTGCAAGGCATGCTGCCACACATTGGTCATAAAAATCTGAGAACATAAGCAGTTGAAAAAAATGCACTTTGTCATTGCACAATTTGAACAGGTCATTCTTCCTATTGGTAAGCCTATACTGAAAAAAACAGTCAAATGATTTTCTGGTCTTTGGTCAAACTGGTCTGTTTGCTGGATTTAGAAGGGTTGAGGCGCTTGGCTGTAATCCAGCGAGGCACCAGTTTGGCCACAGCTTAACTGAAACAGCTTAGATAGGGTGGGGGACCATCTAAATCCAACAAACTGTCTTATTATTAATTAATAACAGTTTTTTATTAATAATAATTAATAATTAAACCATACGTTAATAAAACCATTAGTAATAACGTTAAAAGCTGACTTTTATAGCTATTACTGCTTAACGTTAATAATACCTGTTGGTTTGTTTGGCTTTGAGTTTCTTGCAGCTTGTAAATTGGAGAAAGCATCTGAGAAAAACAATCAAAACTCAAATGAAACTGGTATTTAATGAATCCAGTATTTTCCTAGTAAAAACAAGAAGACTGTGGCATACCGCATTGTCCGTGGTAATCAGAGCAGCAGGTGTTGTAGAGGACACAGTCTAAATCACAGTCACATGTTCTTCCACGCTTGAACGACTCCCCACACCGACCCCTGCACGAGCCACCTGCCAACGACACATATCATTAGCTCTTATACTCTCATCACAACTGATTACTGGAGAACACAGTTCTACTAGTGAGAACACAAAATGATGCACAAACAGTCATAATTACAATACAAAAACATGTTGTATTTCTATACACAAGCAGTCAGATAATGGACACACTTGAATTAGTTGCTCATGATTTTAAACAATTTTTTTATTTTTATATTTTAAGTAAATGAATTGGATTATTGGGAAAAGGTACCAACAAAAGTGACAAAAGAGTGTTCAGAGTGGTAATTTAAGACAAAACAAAGAAACTAAATAAAGGTTTTGATTTAACCTTATTATCATTAAACTAACATAATTTCCATACTTCTAATTGTGTTATTTTACAAAAATAGCAATAATGAGCATGTGTGTCAGAAAGACTGAGAAGTCTTTGGATTTGTTGTGAGGGTCTTACCGGTTGTGCAGACTTCCTCAAAATCCTTGCAGCACTCGCCGTGGACAAAACAGTTGTAGTCGCAGTTACAGTCCTGACCGCGAGCGAAGGACTCACCGCATCTGCCACTGCAGCTGCCTGCAACACAGGTTGCGATCAGCATTTAACCAGACCTCACCAGAAACAATATGGAGAGATCCATAAACATCTGCCGTACCTTGAGCAGCACATAGCGGCAGGAGAACACAGAGCAGTGCCAGCAGAGACGACACCAGAGTGGATCCGGTCATATTGATATTGAAGTCTCAAAAATCACAAAACCTGTTCGCAAATAAAACAAAACATTGAAGTTCTTAAGCAATCATTTACCAAAGTTTTCTGCAATGTTAAGAGAAGAACTTACCAAAAAGAAGCGCCTTCCTTAACTCACCTTGTTCTGGGCACTTTGTGTCTTTTATACCATCCGGCAGCTGGATTTCTCCTGTTGGCCAGAAACTTGTTTAATTAACCACCGCAGCCCAATTAAAGCATGATGATGTAAATACTGGAGGATCTACCTCCCACACACACATATAATTCAGACCACACCAGCAATGTGTTCGGAAGAAGCTCTTCTGCTGACAGGAGTCAGTGACCTCTATTAATTGTCCACAGTTGAAATGCCTTTGGAATTCAATGTTCCTCATATATCAGAAATGTAATAAAAATCAATAAAAAGTTTTGACTATTTAATTTACTTTTTTTTTATTATGGCTATTAAAGTTTGGTTGTCTAGTGGTTCTGATTTCAGTACATGTCATATGTGGTCTGCTCATTGGTCAAAGTGAACCTTTTTAATCACATTCTGAGAGACCAAGACATTCTGTACTCGAGGTCCTACTTTTATCCCAGACTTCATTTAGCTGTCACAGATGGTGTTTGACCTTTCTGAGGTTACAATGGTGAACGTTTTATTGCTCAGTCATTGGTCGCTTTTTCATAGCTCAGGAGTTCGCAGTTATGTATTAACAACCAAATGACAAAGCTATAAAACTCTGGATGAGATCAATTTGATGCAAAATGATTGAGTTCATATTGATATCTCTGGTTTTTAAGTCCAGATTTTGCCTTCTTGAGCACAGATATTAAGATCTTTTTTGAAATACTAAAGGAGACACATGTCAGATAACTTCCTGCAAAGCTCTCCATATGATCTTCATTTAATCCCATTCTTTTCTAAAGTTATTGGGGATCTGATTTCTTATCTTTCTATGTGTAATCACAGTTAATTGCTGGTTATTAATGTAATTTTGTAATAAAGGAGTTCTCTATTGAAAAGGTTTGCAGGTAGACTCAGTAAACTTGAGATCTGAGGCTCGTTTAAAATTGTTAAGGCTTTATGTGGGAGGACATGTTAATTTGATGTTGTTTGATTACCGTTTACATAGCTGATAAGTATGTACATGATCCTCGTCATTTTTCCTGCACTGTACAATCTGAAAGTAACTACTGCTGAACTGCCATACAAACTGAAAAGGACGGTAATGGCCTCTTAATACCCAAATCAACCCAAATCCAATAATCCCCAAAAATATTGCACTATGTAATAAATGTTTCAGCTTTTCTCTCCATTGTAATGTTTTTTCCATCACAATAAAATTACCATATGCTGTAAACAAACGTAAGTGAGAGCGAAAACATCCTACTTGTGGGCAGTGGTTTTTGTTTTGAAGTAATGTTTTTCAGATGTAGAAGCAGTGTACCACACCTTCAAACATGCTGCTGTGATTATTTCAAACCTCTAGTGTAGTCATACACTTCACACAGTAAACATCACCACAGGAACATCCACCAATGAGATGCTTTGGTCCACAACAGCAATAGTTTCTCATCTCATTAATAGTCTGAAATCATCCACATATGAGAAGCGAGTTTTAGTTTATTATTTGGTAAGAAAGAATTTATGAGCAGTTTTAATTTGAGTGTCTCATACCACATCGCAGGTGTTTTTTTAACTTTGATACAGTGATTTCGAGTGGGATTCCAGCAAAAATAATGATATGTATGAGTTTGTATCACTTACATGGATCACACATGGACAAAGCCATGAATTACGTTTGTAGTTATATAAATACCATCAGTCTAGACACGCATCAGAGGCAGATGACAGAAGCACATTTCATTCATGTCTTCTGAAAAAATCATTATTGCTGTTTCTTTCCTGCCGGTCCAGACACTTTACAAGTGCTGTTTAATTTAAGGAACAGTAATTTCCCAACCAGTGAGTCACAAATTAATTGATTTAGAAGCATCGGACAGACCTGAATAAAATACAACACCTTATATTCACTTACCTAAAGTGGTGAGGCTGATATTTCAGTTAAACTGTATGTGTTTGTGAGAGGATATGCTGTGAACTTATTGAGAAAGTTCAGCCACACATTTTCTACTGAACTGTCTGATCATTTCAGTGCAGTCATACTGAAGCCTAAACTAGATTCTATATGTATTCACATACTCCGTCATACTGCAGTACATATTTAATTATCTGTGATTTATTTAAATAACAGAAACTAAAACATTATGTTTTCATAATTATTCACTCTTAATTTTATTATTGTCACAGTCTTCATTTTGTTGGTATTAATGTTTTTTTTTTACAGTTTTTGAATAACTTGACTTTCACTAACCCTAACCCTAAATCTGAATTACAGCTTTAGTTTTGGGGTGTGTACCATTTTTAGGGTTAATTTTTAATAAATATATCATTTTGATGGTAGATTTTTTTGCTGATTATTTGGACATTCTGTTTGAGTTTCATAAGCTTCACTTTCAATCCTTCAATATGTTCTTTTGTAGTATTTCCTTTTTTGCACCATCCATTCTTCCTTCTGTTTTAACAAGACGCCCAGTTCCTGCTGATTAAAATCATTCGCACATATAACCATATTACTTCACTATATCAAAGGCTGTTTGAATGAGAAAGGCCAAAATCTGTTCTTATGTGACCACAAAATCCCACATAGCCACATTTCCCACAGTGTCATGTTGTTTTTGGTACACTAGCGACCACAGTAACAATTTGAAGATAAAAACAGATTTCAAATTTGTGGATCTATTTGAATTGCTGGTAACACTTTACCACAATGTTCCATTTGGTAACATTAGTTAACTACATTAAAATGAACTAGCCATGAACAAACTTCTACATTATTTAAATGTCTACTTATTTATTAATCTTAGTATATAAAAAGTTCAACATTTACTAATACTTTTAAAAATCATAAAAAAAAAAATCTAAGTATGTTAATGTTTTTCATTAAACAAATTCATTATGTATATAGTCAATAGATGTCTAGACAGATCTGTCTAATTCGTTGCTGATTGGTTTAACATTTACTAATACATTT
>JAZGTJ010000537.1:0-66974 GCA_036877575.1 Botia almorhae
CAATGGTGTTTACAATGGTGTTTCCAATGGTGATTCCAATGGTGTTTCCAATGGTGTTTACAATGGAGTTTACAATGGTGTTTACAATGGTGTTTCCAATGGTGATTCCAATGGTGTTTACAATGGAGTTTACAATGGTGTTTACAATGGTGTTTACAATGGTGTTTACAATGGTGTTTACAATGGTGTTTACAATGGGAAATTATGTGGGATTCACATGAACATGTTCTAAAATCACATATTTCACATCTGATCACATGTGAAATCATGTGTCTTCAGTAAGGAACATAAGAGTCATTCATTACTGTGTCTGGTGGAGTGAATTATGTAAATGAGTCAAACCCACCAGAGATAAAGAGGTGGGCTCCTCCATATACTGCTTGAGGCTGAGGATCTTCTTACCATTCATCTGTAGGACACACAGAAGCATGACGTCCCATCCGATCATCATCCACAAGCAGACATTAATGGCAGAAAACAGAACTGAGTGTGCTCACCTGCAGATGTGTGCAGATGCGTCTCAACACGTCATAAACACTGTCTCTGGACAGCAGAGATACAAACACATACTGAGAAAAAGAAAACAGACAGACATATTAAACACTGGAGCACAGTCACACACAGTGTTACACTTACTCAGTGTTTAACAGATGTGTTTCCCTCTTAACAATAAACATCCATCTGTGTGTCTCTCTCTGGACTCACACACATATAACAGTCAAAGTATAATATTATATAACATAATATTCTACAGTATATTTATTTTTAAAACCTCCCAACACATTTAGTCTTGTTAAAAAAAATCATTTTATCAAAGAGGTAATTTCACAAAATAACAGTTTTGGATAATAGACTTATTAATTGGTGCTTGTGTTATTTTTCACTTGAGGGATACATTAACTCGTTTTGAATGTTTTTCCAAATTTCAATGTAACAAAAAATCATATCATAAATCATATTATACTTACACTTATTTATTTAATAATTAATTTAGTGTTAATTTAAAAGAAAATGAATACATGTGGACTAACAAATATCCAGTTTAGAGCAGATTCTCACCAGCTTGAACCAGCTAGAAAACCAGCTACCATGTCCCAAAACACAACTAGCACTTAAACTGGTTTTAGGTTGATTTGTCAACAGGGTGACACACACAGGTCTATGAGGCACTTTGGTTTCATTTCAGAATGCATCACCCATAATCTCAACACCAGGGAAATGATCATGTTTTTGGGAACATTGTGTGTTTGAAAGCTAATCTCAGGGCGAGGAAAAAGACGAGAGGATTTATGGATTAAAGCTGAACTGAGTCTCAGTTTTCAGAATGGACCCTGTTCACTTCATTCTGCTTGTACTGTACAGGAACTGTATAAACGCCTTTAGGAACTGTAATATGAGGATTACTGAGTTATTTATGGGCATTAATCGACAATTCAAATGGAGACTTTGAATACAAATTGGTTTCCCATGAACTTTTTTAAAGCATAAGAGACACAAACTCCATCCAACAATAAATTAACGTTTGTTCTTAAACAAGCCAGCCCATACTGCGTGAACTTTTCAGTTGGCAGACCTCATCTGAAATGAATATAACCTAAAACAGCTCTTGTAATGTTTAGTTTGACTTCACTGAGGCTGTTCTGGACCAATGCAGTTTTGTCGTTTCAGTTTTGTTTTTTCTTGACTTCCTGCTAACGGATTTCTTGAGCAAAGGCTGCAGTGATCTCACATACGTTAAAGTTTCACAAGAGATCTCAATCATCTCTCTAACTACACTATAAAATATACTGTGTCAGTCAACCTTCCTCATTACATTTATAGCTGTAAAACTCTTACAGTATATCAACGGCTGATTTATTTATTTATTTGCATCTGTTTTACCTTCTGAGGAATATTAAGAAAAACAAATGCCAACAAAGTTGATCCTTAAATAAAATAATTCTATTGACTTTCTTCCGCTATGAAAGAGCTACGAGCGTCTCAAGAGTCAAATTCACCTCTGGGCATATACAGTACAGACCATACAGTATATACAGTGCAGACTGTATATACAGTACAGACCATATATGCAGTGCAGACTGTATATACAAAACAGACCATATATACAATACAAACTATATATACAGTAGAGGCCATATAAACAGTACAAACTATATATACAGTAGAGACCATATATCCAATAAAGGCCATACATACAGTACAGACCGTATATACAGTACAGACCACATACACAGTACAGACTGGATATAGAGCAGGGCATATATACAGTACAGGCCATATTCCCATTCTATTAATGAATCAAACGAAGTGTTAACTATCTGAGAAGAGACAAACTGGACAGTTTACTTAACAGTAAAGCTATACAACATGAACAGCTGTGAGAAATGCTGATTCAAAACGATCTAAGACTCATCCTGTGGCTCAGTGTTGCATTTATTTGCATTTGCCCTGTTTTCTAGCTCTGCGGTATCTCCTGACTCAGCTGCATTTCAATCTGTTCTTGACCTGGAGCCCAGTGGAAACGTACCTTCTGGCTGCTGTCTGTGGTGATGGCCAGGCCATTGGGCACCAAACCTGCTGTCTTGTGTTTCTTCACCAATCGCACTGATGCTACAGGAATGGCCACCTGAGAGGCGAGAGAGAGGCAGAAATAAGAGAAAGTTTCTTGCGTTTAAAGTCCATCTGCACTAAAGAATTCCTGTGTATTCTCTAGGGAACATGTTCCAGTTACCTCTAATCCTCAAATAATATTGCGCACAAAGAACGATATAACGTTACGCTTAATTCAGCACAACAAACCGCAAAATGGCTTGAGGCCAGAAGCAAACAGAACACAGTTTGCTTGAAAAACGCATGTTATAAAACACATTCTGTTGTCATTGTGCTAGTGCGTTTATCATGATGTGCCTCAGCCCTGTAACATTCAACCCCAAAGCATTCTGACTGTAACAGCGCTGACACAAATGTCATAATGTCTGGGGTTAATATAGTACAGTTACAGTATAGTTACAGTACAAGTACAGCAATACTGGTAGAATTAATTTAGTTACCTAAATAATAAGAGTAAATATAACTAATTGTGATAAAGTTAAATTCATCTAATGTAGGGGATGGTTCTCTTATGTCCACCATAGTAATGTTGCACTTACTATGTTGCACTTCTGAGGTGGAAAGTATGATTTCTTACTGTAGAGGTTTGTCACAAGTTAGTGTTTAGTTCGTGTTTTATGTTACAGATGTCATTGTTTTCTGTCTAGTTACGGCCTTATCTAGTCAAGGTGTATTTAGTCAGCTGGGAACCTCGTGCTCACCTTGATGTCTTTACCGAACAGGTTGGCGTAGAAACACAGCCAGTTTCTGGAGATGTAGAGTCGACCTTGCAGTAAGATGTCACGCAGCAGGGCGCAAGAATACACTGCAGGAGGCAAGTACACACAAGTGCACTTCATCTACACCTCATGTAAGCGGATACCCTTAAGGGAGAGTTCTAGAACAGCTCAAAGTCTAGTCTTCCATTTATTCATTTAGCTGATGAACTTACAGATGAACAGCTCAAAACTGCAGCAGAACCGTTTCCCTGACAAACATTAACCATGGTTTCACTACAAATAACCAAAAAACATGCTTTCTACGTTGTGTTGACTTGTGTTGACTATTGTTGTGTTCATTTGTGTTTACAATGGTAAACCAAAATTAACTACGGTTTTACAACTATTGGGTAACCATAGTATTTGGTTAATGGTAGTCAATCTGTCAAAAAAGCATGCTCACTTTTATTATAACAAACCCATGGTTAATACTCGTAAGGGTTGTCATTTGCTACTGAAGTCTGATATACTGTAACACAACATTATCAGATATGGACAACAAATATATGACCGAACTCTACATGAAACCCGTTTAACCAAACAGGACCAACACTAAATAATTGAAAACTAAATACACACGATCAGCTGACAAGGAACAGCACATGCAGCAGGCGTGACGGTGAGCAGCACAATGAGGCTGACAGTAACTCGTACCTTTCATCAGGAGCTCTTCTTTGGGAACGCTCTGGAAAAGCTTGTGGAACTGGGCATTGTACTTGTTGACGGTCTGGGAGGAAGCAGAGGAAAGAGGAATCAGCTGTTTTTCGCAGCTCTTCTGCAGCCTGGCTCTTTCTCGTAAGGGATGCGTGCTTTGCACCAAGCTCAGCATGCTGATGCGACGCTACACACACCCAGAGGCAGTTTGAGAAGTGCGTGTGTGCTGCAGATACCCGCAGTCACCCGCTCTGTCCCGGGACTCGAGAGCGTGCTCAGCCCTCGTGCTCTTCCTGTGAGCTAATACAGCGTCTCTTCTTACTTTACAAAAGTCTCTCTCTTTCTCTCTCTCGCTCGCCCTCTCCACTGCCCCGTCACAGACACGCGGCAGAAACACCCACTGCACCTCCACAGAAGAACTGAACACACTGATGCAGAACAGATCGTGAAGATAACGTTCATTATGTGGATGGACTGATCCAGTCTAATCCTGCGTGTCACTGTGCTGTGGGTTTATAAGCTGTACAGCACGTCCGTGTGTTTGCGTTTCAAAGCTGAGGTCTGATGCTGAAGTTTCTTTCTGTGCTAGCGTCTTTCTTTATGACCTTGACTAAGTTTGTCATTTCCTGAACTCAGAACACAGAAGCTGCAGCCGGCTTATCATAATCAGACCAGACAGCGAACAAATGATGAATCACAAACTGTGTGAATAAGCAATTTATATCTGAGAAAGAATTATATCTGCAAAATATATTTGCACACTTAAGCAAAAGCATAAATGTTACTGCATTAGATACAGAATACCCAAATAAATGCAAAATAATACCTTTCAAAGAAAATACAGCATAAAAGATGATTGTGGTTTTAAATATACTGTACTGTGTTTATTTACCAACGTTTATACAAATAATAATAGTAATCTTGGGATGCTTGAGGTAAAACTTTCATCATGCGCTTGCAGCTGCTTCTTTCATACTGTGTCATTGAGAGATGTGTAAATGCTTCATCTGCTGGTCACTGTATATACAGGTTCAACATCTGTGACCTGTAACTGCACCTCAGCATATATGATGTAATACTTACTGATCCGCGGTAGCATTTCTTCACATCCTCATATGACAGATCATCTATCAGCTGCCCCCTGTGATACAGAGAGAAAACTGTATTAACCTGAGGACAACATACATTTGACATGTACACTCAAACAAACTATACTCATGTTTATGACATGTACACTCAAACAAACTATACTCATGTTTATGACATGTACACTCAAACAAACTATACTCATGTTTATGACATGTACACTCAAAAATAATATACTCATGTATATGACATGTACACTCAAACAAACTATACTCATGTTTATGACATGTATTGCATTTCCTCATAAAAACACATGTAAACTCAAAATCAATCTTCATTCACAGCTTTTACTCTGTGCTTACACAAGATAAAAACACAGTCTTGTTAACCTCAGGGTGATCTCATTAAAACACACGCTACAATCTTTCCATTGCAGAGAACATGACGGCCACAGAACCCTCTGCAGTTCCTCCAAACGCTCGGCCTCAGACAACTCAAACGAGAATGTCACGCGAAAGTGCAAAAGCATTTGCACGATATGACACAAACAGTTCACCTTCTCCTTATAGACGCATTATTGTTAAATGTATAAAGGGTGAGCGCACACATACAGACTGCTCTGCACTGTATGTGCTGTGAAGATGGAAAAGCCTTCAGCCAATGGCGTGAGCTCAGGGAGGAAATGACACGTCACCTTTAAACTGCCGCAGTGGAAACGTCCCCTAAACTGCGCTGGAGGAAAGTGCCGACAAGAATGAGCAGCTAATGTCATTAAATGTCATGTGAACTGAGATTAAAGGCATCATCTGTCCACACAGGCAAGTCTGTCACAGTGTGGAGGAGAGCATGTGGAAGACAAGCAGCATCACATCAACTTCCTCTTTCTAACTGTACCGCTGCTGATAGAGCAATGTTGTTCTTCATCATTCACACATCATCACCGCAACACTTCTGTCACCTGCACGGACTTTCCTCTTTCTCTTCACACTCCATTGTTTCTGGGAAAACAATATTACAGTACGTCTGGCCCCTGAGACCAGTGTTGCTCGTACCACACTCTCTGTTGCTGTATGCAATCAAATATATACCATATGTCTGTTACAGCTAAATCAAACTATTGCTTCTCTTGCAAAGATTTTTAACTTTAATGAAATCATAAAGCAAACCAAACTCTCCGGCAGTCTCTCAGCAGAGACTCTGACGCACAAACAGGTCGTGGGAACGGCTGCATTTCTGAGAGAACATGTGATGTGGCTACAGCTATTTTTAAAAGAAAGTGGTAAGCAGTACATATTCAGTACGCACTTTTTTTTTGTATACACAGATAACCTCAACCACCTACTAAAATTGCAGTAAACAGCCACACTTGCATTGGGTACTGTATCCCACAATGCATTGTGCTCTCTGACTTTCTGAACTAAATTTAAAAGGCAACAATTGTATTTATTTTTAAGATGCCCCTCACTCATGTGACAGTGTCGCAGTTATCCCACAAGTAGCATTGAGAGCTGTAGGTTTGTTGATTTATTCAAACCTCGCAAAGAGATAAATTGTTCTACCTGTCGTGCTATAAATAGGTTTGGCTCTGTTATCAGGGTACATCTTTAGGGACGCCTGCATACGTGTCATGCATTAATCGCTATTTGTGTCTTTCTCCTATGGTCTGATTAAACAATCACAAAGCTCTCAAAGAAACCGCACAGTTTTATTTGTCCCTTTATAAAGGGTTTCATCATTTATAAACAGAGAGATTTTCTGGTTGTTACTGCATCCAGACATGAGTCACACTCTTGTTTTGCTGTGCTCTGGTGGATGGAACTGCAGCGTGGCACCGCCTGCAGAGGGGGAGAGTTAGCAGACTGGCAGGGTGTCTGTACGCCCTTGGCTGCGTTTCTGCGCAGGCAGGCTGATTAACGGCCAAAATGCATCTAGAGCCAGAAAGGGAATATGTCCCAGTGGCGGAGTACGGTCAATAATTCATCTAGAAGCAAGTAAAGGGGACAAAGATAGTCTGAGTGAGATTTCTACAGAGGAAACACAAAACCTCTGTGAGAGTGAGTTATTCAGTCACTCTGCCCTGTGGAAGTCCGTTACTGAAGCGAGCAGATGACTGAGAGCACATGATGTACTGCTCGTCTAAATCCCACCCGGAGAAACATTCCTACAATTACGTTCCATCTCACAGCAGACTTCCATAAGACACAATGTGACCCGCCACCAAGGGAATTTCAATTACTTTGTCACATTCTTCCCAGAATTCCCTTTTCCTCTGCAAAAGATGCGTACGGTGTAATAACAGATATATTAACCTGAGACTTTTGACTCTGAGAGAAGACGCTTTAATGACAGATCTCTGGTGATCAGTAACACGGAGTATAATTTCAGTTTAATTACACTAGGACACAGTTTATTTACAGTATGACAGAACTTGCCTGAACTGTGAAATGTGCGTGTCTTCGTCCTTTGAGGGCTCTGACTGATCGTGAGCGCTCACAAGCCCCACGTCTTCAGTCTGATCCTGCTGGTCACTCATGGTCCTAGGCCTGCACACACACACACACACACGTTTACTTACACATATCTGTCTAAATGGGATCGTTTCCTAAACTTGTTTTGTATTACACACAGCCTATTTACTATATGTTTATGGTGTTTTTACAAATGAGGACATCCCTAAAAAGAGGTTTTGCTCAGATTTGTCAGGGTTTGCAAATGTACGTCATTATGTACGTCATTATACACATTTGTGTCATCATAAACCACAAACAAGGACACACACACACACACACATTGTACCTGGACGTAACACATGTCTAATGAGCAAACACAAACAATCTAGATTTAGTCATTTCTCACAGTGAGAGAGCACATGCTATTTCTGGGGTTCAATTATAAAGGTGTGATGAACAGACCTCTGGTGCTGCTGTGAGCACAGAAATGCTATCACCATTAACACTGTGTGCTGCTCTGGCCTATTTTCTTCCTCGTTATCTTTAATTAGGAAGCTTCGTTAGGCTGAAGCCTGCGTCATATCTGTGTGCTGTGACAGCCATCGCCCTGTCACTGAAGGTCGCAGCACTCGATCTGCTGTTTAATGCACCTCAGAGACACGCTGACACGCTGCACACACGCAGCTGGGCCGCTGCGCTTCCAAATCGCTTAACTAGCAGTTCTTTTGCTTTGTGTTAATGTACCTACAGGACAAAACTGAGGGAAGGGTAGAATGCAAGTTATGCAAATCAACGACAGCCAATGTTTTCAAATGTCATGAGAAATTCATAAACTGGGAAATTAAGCCGTAAGTGGAAACCATCCAACAGGGCACTGAACTGGTGCTTGTCTAAGTGTTTCTGTGATAAATAATGGACATATAATAAACTGTCTTTAATGTACATCAGAGCTCTTCTGCTCTCTCTACATTGGAGCGCAGTTTTAAGCTCACACTATAGCAGGATAAACTGCTAATCCATTTAGCCGAATCAACTTCAGCTCTGTGGACACAACAGTTTCTCTTAAAGGCACACTGCCATTTTTCTGCTGCTAGGCAAGACCAGTGATGTCAAAACTAGTGTGAGTTGCAAGTTGTTGCAGTGCTCAAGGGCATTATGGGAAATATTTTTGCTCGGACCTCTGATGATGTGCTTGAAACAACACAAGTTTAAGAGATCTGATTGGCCTATGAGCCTAGAGAAACCCCAGAACTTGTCAGCGTGTGGATATTTAAGAAATATATGTGACCTGTGAACTCCAGGCTAAAGTCTCATAATCTAATTATGAGAT
Source organism: Botia almorhae (assembly GCA_036877575.1). Taxonomy (NCBI): domain Eukaryota; kingdom Metazoa; phylum Chordata; class Actinopteri; order Cypriniformes; family Botiidae; genus Botia; species Botia almorhae. The sequence goes on from JAZGTJ010000537.1 coordinate 8,889, forward strand.
ATAGAGCATTAAAGGTTGATTTTAATCTTTGACATGGCCGTATGTAAAAAACTGTAAATCACAAAAAAAAACTGTACTTTTTTTAAAACTTTTTTTTTCCAAAATACTTTTGCTGGGTTTTCACAGTGTGACAATTTGTGGCATGTCTGTGACAGTAACCAGGTAGTTAAAGTCACTTAACTAAGGGTGACCATTAGTCAACTTTGAAAAACACTTACAAAAATGGTTAATGGTCTTATTTAAAAAAAAAAAATGTTCAGTCAAAGTAAATAAATGATAACAATTGTTGGTTTCAAAAGTTTTGTTGAACAGCTCTGATCATTTGTTAATGTGAATGGTGTACTGCAGGCAATGGAAGGAGGCTGGGCTGTATTTGTGGAGAAGATCTCCGGGGGTTTCCAGCAATAACATGAGAGGCAGCTGGACTGCAGGAGGCCAACCGGGCTGTTCTCATGGTACATCTGCAGGCTGAAACCTCACCCCAGGCAGCTGACACAGAAGAAAGCTCCTTTCTGATGGATACCTCACAAGCCATTCACAGTACATTATGCTTTTGCATTGTATTCACTCTGTATTGTAGGCACATAATGCAGGTGAGTTCGCGAACACCTGTGTGATGAGCATTTTGTCAAGTCTTTGTCAAATCAGATGAATAAAGAGCAAATAAAAACTTCCCAGGAAATTCTTTGTTTCGTTTTGACAGCTTTGAACAACTCGTTTGTTTTCTCCTAACAAATATTTACCACAGTAACCACAGCTTACAAAACAGTCCCACAGTTACTGGTCTTTATAACTTCTCAAAAGCCATAATAAAATAATACAGGATCTCATTTAGACAGGAGTGGATAACACTAACTTACCACAGTTTCATTGTATTACAACTGTGTAACTACAGCACTGTAGCAGAAACTGGCAACCATGGTACCTTTTGACTGAAAATCTCATGTCTTCTCTTTGTCACATTTGGTAACGTTATTGTAAACATTTGGGTCATTTGCTTTAAGCGACATACATTAGGAGTTTTAAATCCTGTAGGATTACTGTACAAATGCTTGTCTTTTTAATATGGCCGTTTCAAATGCCAGCAGACTTGAACGCTGTACTAAAAGCTAAACTACACTGACTCTAAATGTAAACAACAGACCAGACATATTTACTTTAATTAAATATCTGCTCCGTGTACTTAAAATTGTAATTTCAATAAAGCAATAAAATGGGGCCAGTGACGCCAACAGCAGTGTAATAAAATTGCACAAACGTTTAATAAACCTAAAAACGTAATAATAATAATAATAATAACTTAAACGTATTAATAATAATTCTTACAATTTCTCCGGCATGTAATACAGCCAATTGGTCGAACCGTAGCCTAGCAACGTAGCAGCGGGTGCACGTGGAGGTGCCTCATCCAATCAGAATTTAGAATCGTATAAAACTATTCGTTCAAAAACGTAAATTTAAACAAATTACAATCTGAAATGTATAAACTATTAAACATGTCAACACAACGATCCATTTAAAATGCGTGGGTTAATTTAATCATGCCGATCATATAAATAGGTCAACACTGAATTATGACAAATCAAACGTACGCAAAATGGTTTAAGTCGATTAAACATTAATCTAAACAAGTCTAAATTCTCTGAACTTTAGTTCAAGAACAATGTGACGGGATTTATGAATACGCGTTATTGTGTGTAAATGATGATAATAATAATCGCTCGCGTCAGTCATCTGTATGACACGTACCTGACGACGAGGAAGCCTCTCATCCCTCGCTCGACGCGTTCCGTGGAGGTGTGTGAGGACACATAACGGTAACATTATCACAATGTTTCAGTCAAACTTATCGAATATAAACGACCGTGTGAGTATTAAACAGTGTGTGTGTGTGTCTTATGAATGCTGTAGCCTCAGAAGCTTTAGCGGATCAAGCAGCTCAGGGAACTCTGCGGGGACGTAACCTTTAGCATTAGCGCACACACGGATACATTTTACACGGGCTAAAATACCGATTCTCAGAGATACATTCTGAGTTAACACCCAAAATACAGTGTAGAAATAAATTCAATAGGGATCTGTATGGATTTTGTGTATTCAGTCTAAGGCATACCTGTTTCATACCTGGCCGAAAGTTTTGTTATGATTTGAAGCCTTATGCTCATATATATACTCGAGGCAAACTATCACAGAACATATTTAACACCTGAATTATGTAATTATTTAATAATATGTACAATAATAAATGAATATGCAAGTCAATTATTATTAATACGTCTATTATTGCAAACACAAATCTAAACACGAATTTATGTTGGGTGCACGTTGTTTGGAAGCACTGGGCTACATTACACGCTTCATCTTTAAAACAAAGATACTTAATTCTGATGTGTACAATTAGCATTAAACTACCTCGTTTAAAACACAGCACAGAGTCAGGGTTTGATGACTGTATTCTAGCCTCACCGGTCGCGGGTGCGAATGCAGGTCCGGCTGTTATGACCATGGGGCCGTCTCTGTGACTCGGCCCCCTCCACTGACGGGGCCTCAGAACTGGCAGCGTATATAGTGCATCCCATGAACCCGCAGACATCCACTGGCGAGCTGGTAGACAGTAAGAGAAAACAGGAACTTCCATGCCAGTTAGCCGCCCTAGCAGTGTACTAGAGAATAAACCACAGCCTCAGCATCTCCCTCCCCTCCTCCCACAGACACGATAATCAGATTTTACATTTACACTCCACAAAACCATCCTCACATAATCTGCTGCTGCATCACGTTGCACAAAAAGTACCTTCAGTCATGGACAGAAAGCACTTCACGGGGCTTTAATACTTAAATTCTGCAAATACCCGAGAGATCAGAGAGAAATTCCCTTGTCATATGACTGTCTAACAGCATTAAAGCAACACAAATGTGAACATAGTCTGTGAACGTGGTACAATTACAGCGATTTTGACTCTTATGTATCCACGTTGTTCAGTTGTGAAGCATTTGTGATACATTTTAGCAAAGCAATAAATTACAGCCTTTTATTAAACCTGGAGACGAAAGCATTTCTAAAACCGTGATTTCCAGGCCTGGAAATTTGTCTTTGAGGGCAACCTCTATAAAATGTTTCCAGTAACCAGTAATCGGAAGTCATGGGAATTTATCTGTGGTGTAATAACTCATGTTACGTCATACCGTAAGTGTGGAGAACATGATAAATGTTTTGCCCCTGATACAGGGGAAGGGAGTGCCCTCTAGTGGTTACTAATTTAACAACCCCAAACGCTCCTCTGCTACATTTACAGCTGCAATCTGTAACTTTTTTGATCAAAAAGAAAGAAAATCAGTTTTTTAAGCAAGAACATAACATCAGTATTCAACACTATCCCTTTACCTCACCTCAATTCACAACTGTATGTTCAGAATAATGATTTATAATTACAGATTTCTCGGGAAATGTCACTTTAGCTTCATCTGACTTCAACATTTGTAATGTAAAGTACAGAAAGGAACCTGCAATTGATTTCAAACAGAGATGGCACCAGAGAAGCAAAAGTTTTGGAAAAATGAATAAAACATTGACGGAAAAACAGCGACATGAAACAGAAAAGAAGAGCCACACCAGGACAGATGTGATTGTCTCATAAAAAGATTTATTTTTTTTTGCCTAAATGTACAAAGGCAAGTTACAGTATTGTATAAAAAAAGAAACGTGGTAATGTACACTTTACATAAGAGAACAGTCTAAGAAACAACAGGAGGGATTGGGTGATACAGCCAAAACAAAAAATCATTTTAAACAAAGCCATAAAAACAATGTAAACATCCTGTAAGTACCGGGGGTGATACTTTGTGATCGTGTGTCTTTTCTGAGACACAGATGAACAGAGAGGAAATATCAGACATCAAAGCATGTCAACTGAGCACCATTTGACAATTTAATGACGAAAACCTTGAGATTTGAACATCTGTTCAAATATCAAATTCAGGCGTTTGAACTCTTGACAATTCAAAAGGTGCAAACCGTGTCATTCTATGACGCGCAGATGTTCCGATGGACCTCATCAAATTGTCGATTGTGATGTAATCTCTTAGTGTTTAATGGTGCTTTACCTCTGTTGGTTTACTTTGACTTTTCACATGAAAGGGCATTGAGCCAACATAATCCTCCAAACACCTGCCTGCCGTCCATCAGTGCAGCACAGCCTGGAAAACCTGCCTGCTCATAAAACCACCCACAATCACGTTTTCCACAATAAACAACCAGATAAACCAGCTGAGATCAACTGAGAGCTAGTGGCTTGATTCTCAAGACTCATTCGAGAGTTTGGAAGGGACCTACCGAACGCAACGCAAAAAGCATCGTGACATGAAGAAAAATAAGAAAACAAAATACCCTAGACATATTTCAGAACAAAACAGTAAAGTAACAAAGTAAAAGTGGATGGTTTCTGGATAGCATTTTAAAACAGTCCCTCTGTACATCATATACAGACATCACATAGTGTGTGCAACCGAGAATTACAACAGCGTTTGGTGCAAAACCGACGTTTGCTTTGCCTGAGGAGACACTGTATAAAGTCACATCTCTAGTGCTATAGTACACCATGCGAAACGACACATGAAACAGTGAGCATGACGGGCTATGAAAGCATGTTCAGTTCAAACGCTCATCACTTGGTTTCATAAAACACGCTGGAGTTATCACAACACTTCCACGATAAGTGTTCAGGGATAGAACGGCCCCATGCAAAGAACTTCAGGACGATTAGTACAAAACTACTGGGCCTCTGTTGTCACAAACTCTTGTGTACATCCCCCCCCCGCACAGTGCTGTAACAGAACAACCAGAACATGAGCACCCCTAAAAGAACTTCTATACCTTGTCACATTAACAAACATCAATTTTATAAACCTTAGCGATAGATCTGAAATTCTGTTTGTGATGAGGTCAGGTAGCCAACGCAGAAAGAGGGATATTCAGATTCAAGTTGAATGATAACCGAGCTGGAACCAAAGAGCATCGTCTCGCGTAAACAGACTGGTGATAAAGTCTAATGAGAAAACATGATGGTACAGTGCACGCTGGATTCTTACTTCACAAACGGAGGGCTGATTCCAGAGTGAAACGTCTCACTGAAAGCAGTTGTGCGAGAACAAATGTAGACGTGTCCCTTGAGCTCCCAATGAAGTGAAGATGCTGGATGGTACAGAGGAACACATCTCCATAAAAGCATGATGGTCACCACAACTTAGTAGTTCAAGCAAAGTGGTATGACCAATCGACCAATACTATCAGATATTCGAGACCTCCGATTTGTTCTTGTTTACAAAAAATGAAAACATCAATGATGTAATTATCTGACGGAACCATGCTGATGAATGCGTGTCATGAGAAAGAGAAGATCATGAAGAATAAAAGAGCAGCCTTGAGGCATTTGGTAATGAGAACCTTTTAGAAACAACCGTCAGAAAGACAGAATTATAAGACATTGCTAAATATCATCTGCAGCTTTCACTTGTGGTATCTAGAGAACAACAATTCAAAAACCGTGGGTCAAAGACATCGACTTTTTCAGTGAGGATGCAAATACAAAAAGACAAAAAAGGGAAACAACTTTAGTTCTTCTCAGTGTGATAAAAGTATTTTCAGTCGTAGTGTTGTCATGTCCTCTGGAGTCCTAGCCTGTTGTACAGCCACACTGCTCATGAGCATCAGTTCTGGTCTTTCAACAGTTCACAGGTATAGTTCAGTGAGCAGCTGGGCTGGGAGCAGTGCAGGATGGCTTTGAACCTGATCTCAGTCTGCAGTGGGGTACGAGGTACAGAAAAACATCGATCTGCCGCACATTCAGGCAGAAAAAGAACTAAAAATATAGAAACACCATTCAACTGATGCCTAAATGAACTCCATATACTTCCCCATGTGATCCAGTCACATGATTGTTTGTAAAGGGTGAGATAGTCAGGATTCCCTAAAGAAAACACAAAAACAAGAAAAATGCTTAGACTACAACAAAGCCTCCTAATAGGTTTGTAAAACAAATAGTTAATAATTCAGTCATATATAGTAAAATGGATTATATAATATGTACATTTTATGTTATCAGACACATTTTCTGTTCTTTAAAGTTACGGTAGGCACTTTCAGAGAGGCTAGCAAAAGCAAGCTAGCTTTGAAAGCATAAGATCCCGCCCTCCCTTCAGAGCTCTCTCCAAAGCCACGCCTCCTCCAATAGTGTGCAGAGGTGCGCAAATACATAATTTGACAGGAACAATGGACAACCATACCATTGAATTCAGACTGAACACAGTGACTAAGAATATTTTATGGTGCTGCGCCTTCCACTGAAGATAAATAAATATATAAATATTTAGACCACGTTGTGGTGAAGAAACGTTCAACTAGCAAAATAATTTTTCTAGAAAAAAAAAATCACCTTCCCTGCCTTTAAATATATAATTGTTTTGTGTCATTAAACATGCGTTCCACCAGAGGTCAGTATAAGGTCTAATTTAATGGATGTGATGGGGGAGGGGAGGTGTGGCTGCTGTCCTTAAAAGACCAGCCTCAATCTAAAGGCATTTAAACAATCATAATGCTCTGGAACAGATGGAGGTCTGCAGAGCCCTCGATGTCTTTGAGAGCTTCTAAGTGAAGCGCCTGTGAGCTACAAGAGGAAGTACAAAGACTTCTCTGTGAGCACGGGCATCAAAAAACAGCTTTATATAACACTACACATGACAAAAGCAGAGATGACGGCCATTCACTTTCTATAATCACCTTCTGATACTTTGTTTAGTGTTTCTGTAGCTCAACTGGGACGGTTTAAAAAAACAATAAAAAATAAAAGCAGCATGTTTGATTTCCAGCAAACACACATACTGATCAAGTGTATAACTTGAATGCACTCTAGGTCGCATCTGCCAAATGCATTCATGTAAATCTACAGGCATCCTCTTACCATTCTCACCTCCGTGCTGGTGGGTACAGGGAAGGGGCTGAGGTTTGCTGACTGGCAACAATCGCTGACGATGAGAGACCTGCGACGAGGAAACAGCCCGTAAACATCTTGCTTATTCTACGAACGTTTTGTAGCTACTAAAAATCATCCAGTTCAAATGAACATAAATTTAAAGGATCACAATATGAAACATTAAAGGAAGTTTAGTCTAAGCAAACTTTGGTAATATATATGGTAAATATCATTTTAATATAAAATATGTAAATATAACATTTTAATTTTAAATATTTTTTCTTTTGATTCAGCGCAAACTGTAACGTTTCATGAGACACAACCAAAAACATCAAAATAAACAGAATTTTCACACATGTGAGAAAAATGTATGTGTTTGTTATCTTGCTGACCTGTGGCATAGGACAGATCATACTGCCCGGCTACAAGAGGATAGCCTAGGTGGTGGTGGGGTGGCATTATGCGTTGGGAGGGAGATGAGCGAGGTCGGTCCATCTCCCTCTCTCGTTCCCCTGCTCCTCGCTCCCTTTCGTGGGAGGGCTTGTCAGCAACAGTGGGGGACTTACTCTTGTACTGGTTTGCGTGTTGGTGCAGTATGTCCAGGGCTTTGGACTCGGAAGCAGACTTGCTGCTGACCGTGGGGCTGGAGCGAGATTTCTCTCCGTCTTCTCCACTGCCTACTTTACTGCCGTAGGGGGAGAAAGGGTATCCCGCTGGCAGATAGGACCCTAGGGATTAGGAAGAGGGCACATTGACTGATTGGGTTTCTGACTCTACTGGATTTCCGCTGTATGGAGCAGCATTATGCAATATAAGGCCCAAATCATACTCTATACAGGTAAGTGAATGCATGTCACTGACTGTGACTATGTATACACAGTGGGGCTGAACACTTAGCCAGTGTGCTGACCAAGCATTTATTTCTCCATTTACATTCTTGAAAGGAGTATGTTTCCAGCCAACATTATTTTATAGTTTGTCTTACCTGGGTAGTTCTGCATCATAACTGAGGACATGCCCCTGTATCCAGGATGACTGGGGTCGTAACCTTGTCCGAAAGGATATCCATGCATGTAATGCAGGTAGGGCTGGTGCTGAGCCAAAGGGGAACTGAAAGGCATGTGGGCATTAGGCCGAGGATCTTTTCCTCCGCTTCGCTGGTCCTCTGCGCTGGGAGGGCATGAACCATCAATTCCATCTTTATTCTCATCTTTGGAGCTGTTGTCCTTTAGCCTGGACCTCTCCTCTTTGACTTTCCTGTCCCGCTCACGGTCTCGCTCCCGCTCTTCATCCGGTGGTCTCTGACTCTCAGGGTACTGGTGATCACAAACAGGAAGAAGAGACAATGAAATACAGTATTAATTTAGGCCACTCTCAAGAAAAGCATTTCTACAACGTATTCCAAAGTGTTATTTTGACAACTATTGGCAATTCCTGATCTCATTTGTGCATGTATATTTTCAAACTTTTGCCACATTTTCTAACTGATAATTTGTCACAGCAGATTAGAATTTACAAAAGGGCAAATAAGACTTGCAGAACATATGTTTTTCCTTTACGGCACAAATCACGCATTTTTAATTAATACTTTGGAGCCTAACAGCCCCTGGTCTGGCGCCAAACTATATACTTCCACTGTATGAAAGAGAGTTATAAGAAGATTCTTCAAAACATCTTTTGTGCTCAATGCAATAAATAAAGGTCATATGGGCTTGGAACAACACAATGGTGAAAAATGACAAAATAATCATTGCTTGTGTGAACTATTTCATAGGCTAGCATTCCATACATCATTCAGTTTACGAATCGTGTTTGCCTCACCTGCCTGTACCACATGGCTTGCTCCATGCCCAGTCTGGCAGACTCCACGCTTGCCTTTGAGTCATCCTTTCCATGATGGCCAGCTTCACTGAGCTTCATTTTAAGCCCCTCAGCCTGCTGTGGCTGCAGCTTGGCCTCCTCCCCTTTGGGGATGATGACTGACTTGGCAGGTTCGGAGGAAGTGTCTCTCTGCTTGCCAGGGGCCTGTGGCTTTCCCAGCTCTGAAAGGCTGGGGGCTTTTGTTAGGCCTGGAGGAGCAGGACCTTTCTGTTTCCAGTCTTCTTTGAGGGAGGCTTCCCTGTCCTTTACACCTAAGTCAGGCTTCTTTTCAGCAGATCTGTGCTGTTCAGCCATAAGTCTTTGTCTCTCCTCATATTGCTGCCTGTAGGCGGGATTCGTGTTCATGAGGTGGTTGTGATAAACCTGGTCTGGGTAGCCATACGGGGGGACATAGTATTGGTTGTAGTAGAGTGGCTGCATGTACATATTGGAGCGTTGCTGAATGACTGAAGCTTGCTGTTGTTGGTTTGGCTGACTTGAAGCGACCTCAGCTTTCCGCTCATCCTGTGTCTCCATCTTGCTCTTGTCCTCCACTGACTCTTGCTCATCCTCCTTCTTTAGTTTCACAGCTTGCCCATCCGGTGGAGGTCCACCACTTGTGGTGCCACCTGGACTGGGGTGGGTGTAACTGGGAGAGTAATAGTTTTCATAGCTAGCATAATATGAGGACTCTTTATTAGATGCCTGTGAGGAAAAGAGGGCCTTCTTCGCACCGTCCCTTATTGACTGATCTTCCGCCTTGCCTTTAAGCCCCTCCAATTTACCTTCACCGTCCTCTCCTGCATCAGATATGTCAGAATATGCAGGGCTGTTGGTCTTTACAGAAGAACTATCTGCCCCATTCTGGGTGACCACGTGAAGTGGGGTGAGAGGTTGTCCGCTGCTATCCACCCGACTGGCCACCCCAATGGATGGACTGGGAGCATTATCTGTGAAACTGTATATCTTATCAGCCTCTGCCTTCATGCTGGCTAGGCGACTTTGATGGGGGTCAGAGGAACCATTGAGATGTCCTTCACTTCTACTTCCTGGGTCAGAAGACTCAGAATATGGGCTTTTCCCATCTTCAGGCTTCCCACCCTTTCCTGGGATCTTGGGGCTGTCTGCATCTTTTCCAAGATCTTTCTTTTTCTTGTCTTTTTTCTTTTTGTCCTTGGAGCCACTCAAAGCTGGATTCATTGGTGAAGAGTCTCCAGTTACACCCAACTTGGACTGTAGGCCTTTTAGTTGGGGACTCTTGGGGATTCCCTGCAACATGCTGGCCATCCCTGGAGGATGGCTTGGGCTCCCGCCACTGAATGATGTTGGTTGCAAAGAGTACATCTGCTGAGAGGGAAGGGTGGGAGCCATGGGTCTGGACGACTTCATGTTCTTCTGGGACAGCTTGTCAGACTTGGCACTGCTGCTTGGCTTCTTGGACTTCCTGTCATCCATGCCGTCATTACTAGCCTCATCTGCAGTAAGGCAAGGTCCATCCTCACAACCTTCCATAGGGGTGCCAGTAACTTCAGCTTCAACATCACCATTCTTTTTCTTAGACTTTGATCCAAACTTTCCAGGAGAGGGAGATGGACTCTGAGCATCAAACCCTCTTCCTTTGGGTGTGACAGAGCGGGCTGGGGACAGAGAACCTTTGTGTGTAATTGAAGCTCCATTACAACTTCCTGGTTCTGGGTGGAGAGAGGATTCTTCGCCATACTCGCTGTCCCCATCCATCTCCACCATATCATCATCATTATGAGCTCGAGCCTGGTGATACTTCAGGCCATTGATGTGCTTGTACTTCTTGTTGCAGTTGGGATGTGGGCAGTCGATCAGTACTGGTGATGGACAGCTGCGGTCTAGAGGTGGAGGAAGGGAGTCTGTTTTGATGATGGGAATTGGAAGTGCAGAGGAAGTCATTGCACCATTCGAATTTGGGCGCATACGCTTGTTGCCTTTAGAGTCCTCAGAGCTAGAGTTTGGCTCCATGTCTGACGCAGGCTTGCTCTTGCGCTTATTGGCTGAGGACGGACTGGCTTTAATGTCGTCTGTGTTGCTATTGGGCGGAGTCCTGTGCTCAGAGGAATTCTGGCTGCCGCGACGCCCCTTGCTGTTGGAACTTGCTCTGGTCTTGTTGCTATTACTGCCCTTGTTATCAGATGAGTTGCTGTTCTCGTTGACTGGGGTGTTGCTATTGGGCCGCATTCTTTTACCACGACCCCGCCCATTTCTCATCTCTAGGTCACTTGTAGGAGATTCACAGAACCTTAAAAAAAAAATCAAAAAAGATTATTTTCAGGGTCTTCTTGAAAAAGATAAGGCCCCATTTTGATTACATTTCATTTAACTTGGAACTTAACTTACATTTTTGTAATTTAGCACAATCATTCAATCTCATTTACATAAATGACCAAACAATCATTTCAATATGTACAACAAGATGCGTGGTCTTTAAATATTAGGGTGTGACAAAGTGTCAAGTGATACATGTTTAAGTAATACAAAAATAATATGAAGACTTGAACTAGCCCAGGTCTGTTTACCGATTTCACACTAAATGTTTTCCTGAAATGCAGTAGAAGATATTAACCACATTATATCTAGAAGTGTGTAGGAGAAAAAATGAATTGGCACACCATTTAGATTCTCATATACAGCCAGAGATGAGATTCTATTCTTATCTCTTGACAGACTAGGTGATGTGTGTCTTTAGAGTGTGTCTCTTCCCTACGGGTTATGATGTGATACACCCAGTGAGTGATGCACCTGGCTTACTGCTGGCCCAGAGGGAGCAGAGGAAACCGACGTGGGGGGGTGGGGGATGTATGGGGGCTGACAGTCAGAGAGAAGATAGCGGCAGAGAACATTCTGAGGAGAAATGCTCTTTTATATACTGGAAAGCTTTCGTTTAGAAACCTGTCGTTCCATTCTAGAGTATGACATCAACTGTGGCTGATGTATTTGTACTAATATTGTCAAATAATACACATTTCAGGAGGATTTTAAACAAACTGCCTATTTTTACTCATACCAAAGATTATAGAATTACCAAGACACCGCCGTGCTGTTACTATGAAAGGGGGAAACTGCAACGCTCAGTTTGAATGCTCTAGCAAAGTCTTGCCTACTAACAGAAAGAACCAGTCGCTAAACACTAATGATTCTTTGGGGGAGGGACACTGTACAAAATATTGCACGGCATTAATAACACCTTTTGCCCATGCACAGTACTTGAAGTGATCTAAGAAAACTTGTTTTTCTAGTGCAGTTTGAGCTTAAGAAATAGAATTTACAGTCAGTTGATGTCAGGTTCACTAGTTGGTCGAAAATATATAGATGTATTGTGAAATTAGCCAGTAAGTTTAGAGATATCGGTCTATCCCAAGAAGATAGGACTTGGTCTTGTATGACTGAATTAGTTGCCCGGTGGCACTGCAAAGATGGCCGAGTGCAGAGACTTCCTTAAAGGGCCTTTGCTTATACTCCGCAGACCTTAAAAGACATTCCACAACGTCATCATTTGAAATGCTAAAACACACTTCACCAACCTTGGAGGAGCCCAGTCGTGACGAGTACAATCCAGAAGTGTTCCGACGTACGTCTTGTTCCGCCAAGTAACATTAACCACCAGCATACCTGTACAGCAAAGAGGAGGACATTAATCACAATGCGTCAACACCTCCATGTAGCTCAATGGCACGTTTACACAGTACAGTTCTAACATCAACCTTGAGACTTATTCATGAGCTCTCTTTATCTGTCTCCTCCATTTCATTCTCGGTGTTCCGCACGCAGGTCTGGCACAGGCCACTGTTCCAATTTAAACAGTTCAAATAGATGTTTCTAAGGCCAGCGCTCTCAAAGCAGCCCTGCTGTTTTTACGGCGAACTTCATGATTCAGCGCGGCTAAAAGCTGCAGAGTGCAGAGAAGCTCGTTTCAGAGAGAAAATTGTCCGATGGTGCCCTTCATCTGACTTTGCAGTGCTGCGAGCTGCTCCTGCCTCTGCAAATAGTTCAGCGACTGTGTGAAAGCAGCTGAGGCAATTGAAAACGCTCATGTCTGGCAGCCATTCAGAGGTCTCACTACAGAAGCCTGTTCAGGTAAGCGATGGATATTTCTCTGATTTTTGCGCTACTATAGTAGCAGTAGTATAGTAGCAGAGAAAATCAATATGACATTACAATGACATGCCTTTAGTAGCTCATAAGAGGCAGTATAATGTTATCACTGATGTTCCTTCGGTCAGTCTGGAAGCACAATAACAGCTAATAAATGTGTTTCTGATGCAACTTTAGCATATCGCTTTTCTGTAAGTACACAAAGACTCAAAGGAATAGTTCACAGAAAAATAAAAATGATCCTGACTTATCAATTGCTTAATAAGCTCCAAATATGAAACGTTTTCTTTCAAAAACATTATTTTACTTCAGAAGACATTAATTACCAACTGGAGTAATATGGATTACTTTTCATGATGGATGTATGCGCTTTCTGGAGCTTTAAAATCTCGGGCACTATTCACTGCCATTATAAAGCTGGAAAAAGCCAGGACATCATTTAATATAACTGTGTTCAAATAAAAGACAAAAATCATACACCTAGAATGAATTGAGGGTGAGTAAATTAGAGGATAATTGACATTTTGGATGAACTCATTTAACTTAATAGATCAGTGTTTCCCAACCAGGGCATTGGCATACCCCTAGGACAATCAATTTACTCAAATATTACATACAATAAGTCATTAAATACAGTATTCATTATTTGTTGAAAGGTTAGACCATTACTTTTTTGGGGCATAAATTATTTACAAAAAAATGATTGTGAGCGTTTGACATGACAACAAGGGAACGATCTTATTTTCTTTATAAATTCAGGCCAAGCTGTTTTGGAACATTTCAAACTGGTGAAGGTCTGCGGAATCCATGCAACCACTTTCAAGCTTCACTCACTGCCAAACACAACAATGCTGTAATTTCCTGGACTATCAAGATAACTCAAGATGATGTGTTTTTTTAAAACCAAACCCTCGTTTTGTTTTCCACAATGCCTAACATCACATTCACATCAGTGTGGGCGGCCAAATGCGAGAGCTGAATTCATGAGCATTCCTTTGAAAAATGTCAATGGAGGTCATTGGAGGGCCACATTAGTGGGGCCCCTTCCTATTTCACTTGCAGCCATTAGTGGATCTCTGGCCACCTGTCTGAACTCAGGCTAAATGAGGCTAAATATGAGGCTAAATGGCCTGCGTTCACCTCTACTGCCCTTCAGAAACCAGAGTGGAACAAACAGAAGCTTGGCATGTGTGCTGCTCCCGGGCTCTTACACTCTATTAAAAACAGCTATACTGGAGTTAAAGGACATGGCAAAAAAACAGCACAGATTTGTCTTGCACTTACTAGAGTTTCATTTTAAAACATTTTTTCCACCGGAAATATTTGACATGGGCAGGGCAAGAAATTCAGTTTTAAAAAAAGAGGAAAATAATTGAGCAAGTATGCGAATTAAAATAGTCAAGGTAATGATGCAACAAATCACAGATCCCAACAGGTAATTCTGGCACTAAAACAGCACTTTGATCTAGTAGCTTGAATGCCAAAGTAGCGTTGGAGAAAGGGTTGCATCAGGACACTGGCACATGAGCCCTGCAGCCTGGCACGGCTGCTTCCGCTGGCACGGAGCCCTTCATAGTCTGTGGGTGAGGTCTTTCTGGGCTTCACTTCAAGAGCAATAAACTTTCAGAAGATTTAGAACTGACATTTGAAAGCATCAGCATGCACGGCTTGCGAGAGAGGATGCCACGCCGACGCGACCCCAGTCTGCCTCCAGCGTCCCGCAGAGGGGATCTGTGTCAAAGTGATGCCTAGAAATATTACTCCAATCTGCCTCTGACTGTTTCATCATGAAGAGAAAGCTGTTTGCCCTTAAACTCCTGCCATTCGGGGATTCACGCACCGGGCTGAAACATGAGCAAGTCAATATGTCTGTGCACAAATAAAGGTTGCGGCACACTAGATTCCATTTCCTCTGTGGGCTTTTGGTGAAATAAAGCATGGCACTGTTGATTTGGAGAAGCCAGGAGAACACACTGCGACTCAGCAACAACTTCATCTGCAAAAAGCAGGATGGATCTGTTCCAAAACCCAGTAAGCTGCCTGCTAAGTCAACATTTTCTGTGGTACTAGATGCACGCTAGACACAAAGGGCTGTTGCAAACCGTAGGGAGAAAAATGTGCTTCCTTATGAGATACCTTGTTTTGGGCCAAAATGGAAGGCAGTATTGCATGATTTTTTTAATGCAACTCTTAAATACATTGTCAACAGTGAAAAATTCCATCTAAAATGGAGGAGGAACTTAAGAGCAATGTTAACAAATGCATTACATTCATTACTGACTACAGTAACTCTAATAAAACTAGCACCATTTAATTAAAAATTTAACTGCTGTGTATTTTGTGCTTATTAGACTGTGGGGTTTAGTCACAGTTGGGATTCAGCTTGGCAGTAGACAGTGAGACAGCTCAGCAATGTTTGGAACAGAGCTGAAAAATCGTAAAAATTCCATTTCACAATTCCGTTGAATGGCTTAAGTTTTGCGTTTTGCGTATTTGACCCTCGACTAGCAGCGGAAATTCAGATATCGTGGCTTACCTGGCATTGTAAAGTCTTACAGGTAAGGTACAATTATTTAGCACAAATAAACACGGGAAGCATGTTGGTGTATCAATGATGCCGACTAACCCTGTCGACTGCAGATCTGCATTAAGGTTTCAAAACAACCGCGATGAATACCAAAATAAACATAACATGCTGGCAGTGAGGGCTCAGAAGATCAGCTGCATGAGAAGTGTGGGTGGACAGTCTGCAACATCTATAATAGAGCACAGCAGAGCAGAAAGACATCTCAGAGTGTCAGAGAGATGTGTTCCCTGCCACAAGATCTGGCTGCTCTGCTTTCCACCCACACAAAATGTCACCAGCACACAGATCTGCCCAACACCCCGGCGAGAAAATAACACATCAAACGAGAGACGCGCACCAGTGGAAGCAGCTCTCGCCTGTCATCTTACCCTCAACACCTGCAAAAGACCTCCGTCAGACCACACATCAGATTTAATTTGATGTGCATAAAAACAGGCTGTGAAGGATGGATGTAAAACGGGTTGTACTGCTCCAAACAATGTACAGTGGACCACTACCTTCTTTATTAAACAGACAGTGGATGCTGATTGGCTGATATCCAAAGCTTTTGTTTTACAATACTGCTCTGTTACTGTTTACATGTTCTACACAATCTACTAACGCAAAAACACCAATTAATGATTTTATATACAAAATAAGCCACTTGAGAATCATACTATAAAAAAGGGCTGCAAGATATTTTGAAATGATTAAAATATCACAAATGGGCATATTATTATGCAGAAGTTACGTACAGTAAAAGACACAGAGAGACTGACTCTCTGCATATGTTGGTTATACCTAAATTTTCACATTTATTTTTCAGTTTTGAAATATATTTTAAAATAATTTAAATGATTTGCGGTTTCATGCTGTGCCTGACAACACCCTTTAGCTTTGACATTCACAATAAAACACAGCCTCTCTAAGTCTTACTGTACAAGAAAGAGATGGGTTAAGAAAATGACATGTGACAGGGCCTCACGACAGTACAGCTATCGCTCAACTTCATCCATGTCGAATTAAATATGGCGTCTACCCTGCCTAACATCCATGGCTCTGTTTAGAATGAAGGAGCTGATAATACCAGCCTGGCATTTGGAACAAGTCCTGCTAAGAGATTTCACTGATGCTGGGGAAGTGTGTGACCGGTTGGGTGGGGCTGTCAGTGGTCTTGTGTATCTCTCTCTCTTGACTTGTCCACTGCAGTTTATCTACATCTTGACCGCGCGCACACGCACGCACACACACACTCAGCAGAGTGGCCACAGAGGAGCAGAGTGAATCAGACACACTGTGCCCATGGCAAGAGAAGCAGAAAACACTCATGGAGCCGTGCGCTCTGAATGTTGATGAGACAGCCCTCTTTATGTAGCAGCACTGGGAGGACGGCAGCAGGCAGAGTGTGGGTGGGAGCTACTCCACTGCCTGCTGTACCGCAGCCTAGATATGCTCTCATTTAGGGATTTGGAGGATATTTTTTTCCCTTTTCATGTTCGACAATCAGGACGGAGGCTGGTGAAACAGATCCCACTTATGGCTCTTGCGATGGGCTGTGATTAGATATAAAAAAATCCTCGAGGGACATAAACACACAGAAACCGGCTGAATCCAGTTCAAATTAATTCATTTGGACCCATTTACTGCTCTGTATGAAAAGCTGCTAAAAGAAAAAGAGACCAAAATCGTCAGGAGACGGTTTTTAGTATAAGACATATATAGATTGAAGCCTTTTATTGACCCCAGAGGAGGAATTGAGGAAGAAGCGACTACACAAATTAGGACAGGACCTAATGATAATGTAGGTGATTGTGTACTGATAATTAACCTGATGACTGATAACAAACAGATAAATCAATGCTGTACAGTAGGGCTGCATGATACTGAAGGAAAATGCAATTTGTGATAACTTCCTAAATACTGTGATGTATGATAAGCAATACGATAACGCTTTAAATGTGTAAAATCAATTTAAATCATTAAAATATATGTAAAAAATTTAAATCACACAATCAACGTACGGTTCACATTCTGATGTCATTCTGTTTTCTGCAGCCCTACTGTACCGTTTCAACGGTTGGTGTTTACATTAGAAGAACACAGTAAAGTACATGTTCTTACCGTCTTCGGTCTCTTGCCACACGATGCCCTCCAGATTGACGCTGGTTCCAGGCTCACATGGACCCAGGCACTCGGGCTCCGTGGACAGGGCCACATCGGTCGTGTTGACGGCCACGGAGCGCGTGCGCACCATCAGCTGCTCGCAGGGTGAGGAGATGTCTGCGTTTCCCATCGAGGCGAGGAGGTGAAGAGGTGGAGGAGCTGGGGTGGAGACCGGAGACTCCATCTGTGGAAAGACGGTGAGATATAAGCTTGGGAGAATCTCAGACAGGAAACTGATCTGCACATGTCCTCGAGAAAGACTTAATATTCAGGGTTCAATACGAGTTAAACTCCATCGACAGGCAGCTATTTTCCAGTCGAGTTTAGCGCCTATCTGCATACCCAGCTTATGTTATAAATCACAGAGAAACATCTGACGATAAATCCGGCTTGCGTAGCTGGAACTGCTCTAAAGAAAGACACAGGTTGATCCAGTTAACGTGCACATGCATTCTCAAATAAAGGCTGTCGTAAAACAGTCGATGTCTTCGCCAATAAAGTTAATTGGCTCTTTTAATTAAAACATGGGAACTCCATCCTTCCAGCAGCTGTACTGAGCACGGCCATTTCTACCATTCATCAATGACAGGTCATGCTTTAGTATCATTATTCCGTCTGTTTCCTCAAGATCACTTATTTTAAGGCCTCTGTGGGCTTTGATATGTTTGGACAGATTTAGAATTTTATCTTAGAAAAATCTGTTTGGTGCAACCAGCAGAGAAGAAATGACACAATGGCCCTCTTAATTCAACAGATTAAGAGAGAACATTTAAGCAAACAAACAGAAGATTACGTAGGATGTAGCATTTCTGGCAGTTTATCAACAACACCACAAGAAGGCCCTAAATGTACATCTAAAATCTCCAAACCCGGTACGTCTTTAAGATATGATCAAGATATGAAAGGGCTTGTGTTTATATAAAACTGAATCCCTCCTAAAGGAACGAAGCCAGTGGCTGCTGCTGTACGCAGTAAAAAAAGCGATGCCTGAATGTTTTTATAGTCAAACTTGTGAACCGTGAAAGAACTCTGATGACAAAGAGGAAAATGATGGGAAATATACAAGCGCAGGTCTGAATTGTGTCTAATGGGCTGTTATCACGTGTGATTGAGATAACAACAGACTCGGAGACTGGTGACTGATTTAACCTCCTGCATGAAACATCACACCAGCGAGAGCTGCTCATGTCATCTCAACCACTGGCTGATTTATGATCCTGCGTGACTGCCAGAGTGAGATCTGCTGAAACAAACAGAGCAGCAAATATCCAGCTGTTAGCTCACACACTCACGAACCACATTCCAGCAAACACACACACAGTCTGTTTATACACCCGTCAGGTGATTACTGCACATAATCTGGATTTGCGTGCTGAAGGATCGTTCGCGGTGATGATGAAGAGCGTATCAAACACAAAATGTAACGTTCTAGTAAATCAAAATACACACCCAGTCTGTTTATGTACGGTAACATGCGTCAGGTGATCATCAGGACATGTTATGATGACAGATCAATGTGCATCACCGCGATGATAATGAACAGTGTCGCCACAATCGCACTGGCGCATGAACCGTTAGAATGTAAATGATAAATTGTCCAGGAGGTTTGGACGGCAAGCGCCACAAGCGCGCGGCGTGCCAGCAGAACCTTGGCAGAAAACCGTTGTCATCTCCACACAGAACAGAGTAGGAAAGAATTACAGGCCTACAGACGTCCAAAGTAAATAAAAAGATTCCATTTCTTCATCCCATTAATTCTCTCAGATGAGAATTCAATTCAATTTCTCCATCTTGCCCAAGCGTCAGTCATCTTCCTAACACACACATGCTTTTAATGGCAAAACACAAGCATGGCCGAGAACAAGGAATGAAATGCACAGAATATAGCCCAGACTCCATAAACACTGCTCAGAATGATGATAAATACACTGTACTTCAGCATAGCAATGCAGTGTTTAGCACTGGAAGAAAACGTGAGCAAATACAAGATCCACTATCAGACACGAGGGGATGAAACACAAGCCCGTTCCACACAGAACGGCCAGAGCAGACGAACGTTCGGAGTGAAAAATACAAATGACAGTGAAAGTCATACACTGCTGAGAGTTCAAAGCTCAACTCCATTTCACTGGTTTCAGAGAAACCAATAACTTTCTCAAGCTCGGGAAACGACAGCGTGGCCGCAGGAGATGAGAGGAAACATCACAGCAGTGATCTTCAGCTCTACCTAAACAAATGAAGTCTTAACAGAGGATTAGCCTCCGGTCTTCAACATCTACACAAACATTTAGATAAGATGATATCAACACCTTTCCAACAAGTAGCTGAAAATTGTGACAGAGTCTCGAGGTGCTCCTGTTAATCGTTTCAAGTCTTTGTGTTAATAATCAACATGGCAAGTGAAGCAAAAACTGTGAATTGACAAGAAATGAAACCACAACTGCATCAATTTATTTCTCACTAATTAAAAAATAAAACTCAAGCCATACGCACTCGGCCACAACACATGCAGTTAACCGAAGCGTAGCCTTTTGTGAGCTGCAAATATCGAAATGATTTTGATAAAGGATGAAGATATGTTTTGCAGGGTGTGTGGAGGAGAGCTGCTACAGATTGCCTGTGGAGCTGAATGTCTTTTCATCTCAGGCCCTTAGCAACAGCTGCTCGCTCGCCTGTTGCTAAGAGGACAGATCTGACATTCCCCAAAAGACATCCTTACAAAAACTAATGGGGGGAATAAAACAATTGCCTTTGAAGAATCCAAACACTAAAGAGCGAGAATCAATCTCAGAATGATGGCTGTGCCTGAGGGTGAAATGCAGGGATGGAATCGATGGAATCAGCATGGAAACATGGAATCAGCACACGGGCACGATGAGTTCTGTGATGTTCTGAAGCCTCCGTTCAGACTGGACGTCTCCACAGCTCGGACAGAACACATCAGGTTATTTTCATGTTTCAAACATGATTCCATCACATGCAAGTCTCTCTTCACCCTGAATCCTTCACTTCTAATCTTTAGTACTAGCAGCTATGCATGATGAAGATACAAACAAACAATGTAAATTGTTACTAACTTCCTCCTCAGTCCGATTAATATCTGATGAATATTGCTTACAAAACTGTACCGCACGTTCCTCAATCTCTACTTCTGTACTAGTTCACCTGTGGAGTTATTTTCTTAACAGGAATAACGAGTCTAAATTTTAAACAATTGCTATAAGAACAAGTTACAAACACTGCACATCTACAGAACCTGAACATGCCTGAACATTTCCTGTAAAAATTCGACTCAACATCTCAAATTATAAATCATTATTATAAATTTACGGTAAAACTGGGTAAAATCACTGAGATAATCATGAGATCACTGATATTCAGTTGAACACTGATCTGTCATGTACTTGATCACTGATTTCTGTTCATTTTTAACCAAATAAAGCAAAACAAATCAACTGCAGGTTGAAGCACTGCATTGCTTCTACACCAATTTTAAATTGCAACAAACCGTATATCCTGATCCCCAACAATAAAATAAACATCCATCTGTTACGTTAAACTGACCTGGCACCAAAACTTCAGTGTGAAATCTTCCTTCAAAACACACAACCATAAAAAGATCTGTGTTTAAATGATTCATGCAAAAACTAAACTGAAGCAGAGTCAGCTAAAGCGAAGCATATCTGCAGTGAAGTGGTGCTCAGTTCAGAAGCAGCTGGGTCGTGGCTCTGAGGCAGAGATCTGTCAGCTTTACTTAACCACTGCTGGGTTTTCCAAGACAACAGATGACCTACACTGATCAAGAGCTTCAAGCACTGAAAACAGCCCGTTGTTCAGCGCCTTCATACGTTCTTTGATGGTAAGATAAAAGCTTTACAGTTGAAGGCTGTTTTTGAAAAACAGACATGGCTGGACAGTTGTAAGGAAAGTGAGGGGAATTCTACAATTGCACATGATCGCTTCTTTATTCCTCTCAAGATTATATTTTGGAGGATGAAAGATTGATTTTCCTGCGTTGTTTAAAGCAGAGATCAAACCTTCTGCATATCTTACTACTATAAGTTCAGAAGGCATCAGTGCATTAAATGCGTCCTCGCAGATAAATGAAGTGTAAATGATAGTATGGATCCCAAGACATGTATTAGTATTTGTTAATATTTTAACTAGACACAGTATCTTAAACATTTTTTACTGTGATGACATGGAACAGCCAAAGACATCCATGTGATGCATCCATTGGTAGAACAAAGCACCACAGATTATATGCAACATGTCCAGAAATCATCTCTGCTCCAGACTATGGCCTACATTCTTAAAAACAAAGGTGCTAAAGGGTTCTTTGCAACGATACCATAAGAGAACCGTTTTTGGTGCCCCAAAGGTTAAAAAAAATGCTTTTTTTATATATAACCTAAAGAACCTTTTTCCACTACGAAGAACAGCCAAAATGGTTCTTTTATGGCATCATGTGGAACCATTTTTTAAGAGTGAAGTAGCAGAAAGGTTCTTCATGGAAGCATATAGCCTACCAAAAAAACCTTTATTTTTAATTAAATAAAACAACAACATGCCAAAATGAAGGAACAGAAGACGACATCCTTCAAACTGCTCAGCAGGGACAGCCACAGTTTGCCACACGTTCTGCATTTAGCTTTCAGGTGGTTAGTGGTCTGACTTCTACACAGCAGGTGGTTGGAGAACATTCTCTGTTCACGTCTGACCCTCCCCCATCCTGCCTCATTTGCTCTCCTCTGTGCAGCTGGTTAGTTTGGGCTCATGCCCAGTATTGTTTACAGGCTGCTGGGGGAAGAGGGCGGCCCCCGAGCGGAGCCGAGATTCCCACCTTCCCAGAACAAGAGCGGCGAGCAGCATTCCTCACAGCAGCTGATGAAGAAAATGGACGCCTGAGACATGAAACACTAGCTCACATTTTATGAGGCTGCAAAGCAACAATGATAATGATTAATTCACAGTCGCATCGTGTCGCTTTGTATGAATGATTCTGCATCAGTGCTAATGAAAATTATTTATTCTATTACTAATAAAAGTATTGAAGACACACATAAGTGCTACTGCCAAACCAAACGGCCATTTTTGAAAATGTTTGCATTTACATTTATGCATTTGGCCGACGCTTCTATCCAAGGGAACATACAGATTATTCAAGCTATACATACAGTGATCAGTATGTGTGTTCCCTGGGAATCAAACCCATGACCTTTTGCACTGTTAAAGCAATGCTCTACCAGTGGAGCAACAGAAACCCAACAAGACAATCACACTGACACTGGAAATCAACAGACTCTTTATTGCTGGTATCATGTAGACCTACTTCACTGGTTTATACAAATGTACCAGACTGCTTGCATCAAACAAAAAAAATCCAATTAACAGGTAGCTAAAGATTCCCGCCCCTGACGATTAACAGTAACAAAGCACAGCTTGATACGGTAAATCGCTTCAGGGTCGACGGCACACAAACCATGAGTTGTTTTGTCAGTTGAGATGAGTGAGGATGTTTTCTGAGAACAAAAATTTGGCCCGGCGCTCATTTCAGACACCAGAGATGCGGCTAATTTCATGCTGCTTTGACTGCTCTGTCAAACCGCGTTCTCACTGTCGTTTTTCAAGTGCTAAAAGGGCGGCTGCAGGAACGCAAAAAAGATCCAGACGTCAAGCTGAGTGCTAATAACACGCAAGTCGCGACAGAGAGCGAGAGTGGAGAGGGTTCAACAGATGTGGGGGGAGAAACGCAAATTCTTTCCCCTCCTCCAAAATACCATCTCCTGGTGTGACTAGTCATTCACTAACAAGAGTATCTGTTACAGGAATAATCTGCGTTCTGCTCAAGGTCAGTGTCTCTGGAAAAGGCCGGGCGAAGAGGAAATCCAGATAAGCAGCTCAGCCGTACAGAGGATCTGACCACCACGTCACACGTCACAAACACATGTACAAGCCCAACGCAAACGGCTGCTGGCTGCCAGAATCAACAGTCAACAGTCCAGCACCATGAACTAGAACTTTAGCCCACAATCCTGCAAAACAAATACATCACATCTGGAGCAAAACAGATCTATTTAAAACTCCTCTCCCCGCATGCCCTTAAGAAAATGGATTTGTTATAGTAGAAAGTGTAGCAACCATGTTTTCTGTCACACCGATTACCTTTTGCATACTTACAACAAATATCATCATTGAACTATAGCTACTGTACCTTAACCATGGTTAATTTATCAATACCATGGCCTAACTGTAGTACCCATGTTTTCAGTTTAATTGGCAGTTAAACTATGGTAAGTTTTCATAAAGGATGGTCATTAGTATGATAACCATTTCTACATATGCATTTGGCTTTTATTCATAGTGACATACAGCGCATTCAAGTTACATATCTGATCAGTGTGTGTGTGTGTGTGTGTGTGTGTGTGTGTGTGTTCCCTGGGAATCGAACCCACAACCTTTGTGCTGCTAACACAATGTTCTACCAGTTGAGCTGCAGGAACACTTTTTAGTTTGTGTGTGGAATACAGGGCCATGTAGAAAAATACCATATTTTATAAATATATTTAGTGGTGCTAAGGCAAGTCACTGTTAACGAAGATCTATGCATAAATATTAGCATAATTCATTTATGTAGCTATAGTAAAATGGATATATTTGATGTCTCAAAAATTGTATACAACAATTATACAACGGCACACAATGGCTGAACCACAACAGAGTTTTTATGTGGCCTCTTACAAGACAAGTTGTTTTTCATACTGCTAGATTTCCCAGGAGAACGTCAAGCCAACTATTTCTGGAAGTAATGTGTTGTGTAGCTTCCTCTCGACAGAGGAACGACTATGTGGGTGGCACTCTGTCTACCAGACCCATCATATACACAGACTCGGAGGAGAAACAGCTTTTCCAGGATTCTCACATCACAAAGTGAACTTCAACATTTCACACACTCACTGAATCTCAATGTCACGCAAAAGACCAATTAACAGCTGTAGCGGAGAACCTGAGAATTTATGTGTTTAACTACAATCTTTTAAGCCATTTCTCAGCTTTATCTTCAACATTTAACAAATTCAACAATTTAAATGTTTGCCACTGTTTGGACACAGGTACATTGCATTATGGGTAACATTAAAGTACAATTTCAGAACAAAAACGCCTCAACGGATAATCTATAGCCTTATTATATAAATATCACAAACATTGTTCTATACCAACACCCTCATTGATATATAATCTGTTTAGAGAAAACACAGATTGTGTTGCTTTCCTGTAGCAGTTGACTGTAGGCTATAGACATTTATGAATGTCAGGTGAAGATCAGGTCAATAGTTGTATAGAAGCAATTCAAATTCAGTACCAAACGTTTCCACAACGCAACCCTGACCGCACAGCACGCTGCTTAGTGTGCTAAGAAGAGCATAAGAAAGACTTCCAATCTAATGTGGGATGGATTCAGGAGCGTGTGAACTTCAGTAGAACAGACTGATCCGGATTCACTGCATCAAGACAATTTCCACAGAAATATTAGAATCTTGGATAAGGAAGTTCAAATGTGTGAATCCTTATAATTTCATAACCACTGAAGTTCTCCTGATTTAGATCTGACATTTTATGATTAAGTAACATCACACAAGAAAGAGTGCTGGGGTACTTTATATCAAATAACTTGTGTTAAACACAACGGTTCAATAAAGATACAAAATAACACTATAGTCTTTAACACATTTGCCATGTGATTGAATAAACTCTTTTGTTTCAGTCCACATTATATAACAACACAGTGACTGACAGCAGGATAAGTGCTGATAAATGGCTAAGAGTCATTACAAACGCAACAGCTAAGAATCATTACAATAACAAATCCTCCAAACAAATCTCTCACATCATCATCTCTGATCAATAAAAGCAGTTATTGGCACAATAGTTACACAATATCAGCAGAAACCAGAGATCAATACACTTCTCAACAACAGCTGCAGTTTCACTGCTCTGCATCAAACCCTTTCAGGCATCACCACATTTGCATAAAAAAGTATATTTTGATTTCATGGTGACTTTAAAGGGACAGTACAAAAACATGAGATTGGACTGAAATGAGGACGAGAATATAATGAATTTAATAATTAAAATACAAATCAGGACCAAGGAGGAGGACAGAGTGATTGATTCATTGATTCATTAATAACTAATCATGTTTTTATCACCACAGTAACTAGCGTAACCTTCCACTGTGTACAAAAGGCCAAACAACACACAGGAAAATGCACTGATACGAGGCGCATTAAACAGTGTGTATCAGCTGCAGTCAGGTGCTGCATGATTTACACAAGAAACACTCGTATCAGTGCTGGTGTGTGATAGCTGGAATGTTACACATCACACACTGACTGACGCAGCTGATAAAACGACACAAACCGTTTCAGGCCAACAGTTGTACACCAAAGGGCATGACTGCCAACTTCAGCTCATTTGATTGGACATTTAGTGACTCTTATGATGAAGTCAAGCTCACAGTTTTGGAGTGAAGCCCGTGACCGCTGCGGTTCAGCCAGAAGTGACTCTTCCAACAGCTCTGCAAAGAGAGTCCAAATGGAAAAACCAAAAGACATACATGAGCACACTGCTCTTTTAAACTGGCCTCATGGTGTCCTTACATGAAAACATAAATGTGATCAAGTCATTCTACTACTCTTCTAAAACTCTTTTCTCTCTAACAAAAGATATTTAGATTCAAGATTTTCAGCACACAATGTTTGTTTGTTTGTCACATAATGCCACTGACACCTGCAAAAAATTAATCCTTAATCAGTATGTTTGTAAGACATACAAAAACAAGACAAGATTACTGATTAAGAAAAAGATGTTTGCTGTAATTTGAGGGTAAGCACATATTTACTGTTCCTTTCTAAACCTTAAAACTACAATGTTAAACCCAATTTTTCACAAGGCAATTTTCCAAAAACAATAGCTTCTAACTTTAACTGTTACACACTACATATTCGGGAGCCGACTGTAAATATTAGTTTAGCGGTAGATATCTCTATGTATATATTTATTTATTGTAGGAAAGTGGGTCCGAACCCCTGGAGAAGCTGTGCTCATGGCTGACACTGATTATGAGAACAAGGGCTTATGGGAAAATAACCCTTTCATCTCACATCTGCACACAGCAGCCATGAAGCAGCCAAACATGCAGCTCAGCACGTTCCCTCTGCATTAAACATCTACAGCGTTACATGCCTTAATGAGTGGCTGAGAATAATTAAAGAACCGGCCTTCAGCACCTGCACGGTTCCAGCCGGAGAACAGCTCAATTCATGTGAAAGAGAGAGACAGAAAGAGAAATACCGCAGTAAACAGTGCTGTATCTGGAAAAATATAGATTTTACAGCCGAAAAACACAATTCTGCTCACTGTAACCACAGCAGAGAGAAGGTGATGAAACCTGTCGTGCACAGAAAGATCTGAACTGAGAACATGCTGAAAGACTGAATTCTCTCTGGAAAATGAAAACTGCATTCACACTGATGGCGCTCAGATGTCAATGATATGCTGCTGGCACGTGTACATGCACAGCTTAGCAATATTATTTTGAATTATCTGTATTTTCAACACCAGATTCAAAGGCACTAAACAGTTATCCATCTTTTCTAAAGCACGATTTCACATACACAGCATTTGTTTTCATTTAAAGCGGCACGCCGTAACTTTTGCCTCTCTGCGGTCATCTGTGCTTGAAACTAAACTGCAGGTTATTTTCTTAACATAAATGAGTTTAAAGTTTAAACTCTAAATGCTGCACCATCTACCGTTCAACATACTAGCGGTATATTCTTCTTTTTGTTTACAGGTGGACACTTCCCGCAAAATTCAACCCGACAGCTGAAATGATAAATCATTATCATATTATATAACTTACCATTGCGAATCGGAGTAAGGAGATTGTGTTGCGCACAGAGCTGTTATATACTTGCTCAGTAACTTCATTTTGCTTATTTTTTACCTAAAACGTTTTTTGTAAAGCGTAACAATCAATATCTGCTACTGGTATTGGACAAATACTATTATGAGTGCGTCCCTAGTTGATAGTCAAGAAACTACACACCACTTATTATAGGCTGTTTGGCTTTACAGAATCCACTTCAGATTCCACACACACAATCTCACCCAGCTCCTGAACTGGTTTCACACAGCATTCAATGGCAGTATGAATAGAGCGAGTGCTAGACACTGCCTAGAATGTCTACAGCACAAAGCAATCCTAAATCATTCTGTTGCTGAAATCTTCAACAATAGCCTCTAATCTTCTTAAAAGGATCTTTCCCGTGACACTAACCCCATTAGAGCAGAGTAACTCAAATCACAAAGCCCGTGCTCAAAGATGTTAAACACCACAGGCTAAGCAATCGCAAGTAAAGGCTTTCTACACCATTTTCACTGCAGAAGTAGAAGATCTTGTGACTTTCCTGGTCGTAAACAAAAACTCTTCACATTCCACCGCTGTCCAAGGGCTTAAAGCATTTGTACTCGTCGAATGGAAAGAACTACAATGGTTTTCTCTTACAAAGACATTCATAACAACGTCAATATAGAGCCCAAAACATTTGATTTCTTTATACCACAGCTGTTTTCACTGAAGAAACGGCAACAAAACAATGTGTAGCATATGCTCAAGTTTACGAAACACTCCGAGGCGACCAAAAATCACTCTCATAACTCAACTGTGCTGGAGATCAGACCACATGCCTCAAGATGACCAATAAAACCACTGATCTCTTAAAGGTCTATTTGTTCTAAACAGTACGCAAGATTAGGACTGGTGCGTCCCAAATCGGAGCATGTTAAAAATAGCTTGCCAAAGGAGCCTGGATGGTGTACTATTTCTAGTGGAGTTTTGGTGTATGTGGGCTAATTGCCCACAACCCCCTGTGCTATGAAAATGGAGGACCTTGATCTACCTTTGGAATCATTTCAAAATGGCTGGAAGAGAAAGTTCACGGTAGTTTTAAATGCACAACCCTAACAAAAAGCAAACAACACATGACAAGTTAACAAATTCGGTTAGTCCTGTCAGCACTGTATTACTGTAGCACTGTAATAATATTACCAAGCTTTGGTATCATGACACGTTTGCTGGTACAGTATCATATGATGTACTTTGCCATTAACAAAGCACATTTACTGTGTAAAAAAAAAGTGCAAAATGTAACGCAGCCCTACTTTCTTTAGCAGGCGTTGACAAGCTTGTGTGTAGGAAATGAGAGACTTCATCCACTTAAAAAGCACAACCCCCCCCCCCCCCCTCCGCATTCAGTCAGGTCACTCATTCCCCGACCTCGTTCCTCTAGCCTCAAGTGCACTTTTTTTCCCAGCAGATCTGAGCAGCTCAGCCCCTTGTACAAAACTACAAGCAGATTTTACCCTGTGAACCATGACCTGCAACAGCGATACGCTACTGCCAGTCCGGAGGAGGCGGTATGGAAGCAGAGAGCGTTTGATTGGACAAAGAAACTGCCTGAGAGTGCAGGATGAGTCATCAATAGTTTCTGGCATTTTCCCACAAGCGTGTTTTTTTTTTATTCATGCATCTGCTAAGTGATATTGTATTCATAATATCGCCAAAGGGCTGCACGATATTGACGAAAAAACGTGATCTGCAACAACTAGCTAAATAACACGATGTGCGACGTGATAATGCTTTATGCTTGTAAAATCAATTCAGATTACATTAAATATATTAATAAATTATAAAAATATTCAACTGATGTGTTTTACATTTGTTCTGGGAAAGAAAGCTAAAAGTAAACAGTCATGTTTTACTGTCGCAGTTCATAAGCACATGCGCCGGAGGTCGTTACTGCAGGTTTCTTGGCTGACTCATTCTCTCAGTTTAGTTGACTATGAGAGCTACACGGCTTGTTGATCATCTTAAACACGTTAGAGCACACACATGCGCTCATACACGCACACATAAATAACCTTTTATAGTATTAAAATCATTCGGTTATTGCGAACCAACGCAAATTTATGCACACTTGCGATATTGTGATAATTGCAACACATCTTGCAGCCCTAGACAGTACAATACACACAATACAATAAAACACACAGGAACAAGATAAAAGCCACACAACTCTCATTATGAATTCATGCCGTCTTTAACACGAGCAACTTGAGGCATTCAACAGCTCCCTGATATATTCACGGCTCTTCTTAGTTTATCAGCGTGTTTGTTTACCGCCCTCCGCTCGCCCCGCAGCTCTCTCTCCACTCACATTGAGAGGTGAAATGAGGCATGCTAGAAATCTGCAGGCTGACAATGAAGGCCAGCTGCTCAAGCCATTGAGGAGCTGAACTAGCCCCTCCTCCACCATCCAGACCTACTCAGAGTCACCGTGTACAGAGGCCTTTGTTTCCAGGATATAGGATTGCTTGAACTGCTGATATTCTGCTACCCTGCATTTATTTCCCCAGTGCCTCGGGCAGGTTGCGTCATGCACCAAAACAAATCGGTTGCATCTATCTCGGTTTCAGAAGCGCCAACTGAAGGCGATTTTGTGCCA
The DNA here is from genome assembly GCA_036877575.1 of Botia almorhae. Classification (NCBI taxonomy): domain Eukaryota; kingdom Metazoa; phylum Chordata; class Actinopteri; order Cypriniformes; family Botiidae; genus Botia; species Botia almorhae. The sequence continues at coordinate 39,137 of JAZGTJ010000537.1, forward strand.
AGTAGCATGAATAGCAGCTTAAGTAAAACCCAGCCCTACAGGCAGGCAAAATAACCCACTTTCAAGAAGAGGAACACGTCTTTAAAATATTAAAACTCGCTCAGGAATAGCTGCATCAATAAAACGTGGATGGATTATAAAGGCACATCTTGTAAATAGCTGTAAAATGACTAGCAGTAAGAATCGAGTCGTGTGTAACATCCAGAGACGCTTTTTAAAACCATTATTAACTTAAAACAGTGTGGTACACTTTACAAGTAGCACAGATATCACTGACACAGTTCCCTGTACAGCATTGTGTTTACAGCACAAAAACTGTGTTTGATTCACACACACTGATAGAAATATACATCTTGAATGCACAGTACGTCGCTTTGGACAAAAGCGTCTGCCAAATATGCAAATGTAAAAGAATGTAAAGATTCCTGTGCTTTAAATCCTGTGGTTGCATAACCCCTTCCCATGCCACAGACGAATAATCAGACGCCCAAGGGGTGGGAGGGTGGGGATCTCATGTGATCACTAACTATCCCCAGGAAGCAAAGATTGCTTTTGTACGGACATGTTTCTAAGAATACTGTGGAAATTTGGGGGGGGGGGAGTACAGGATTTGGGTCATCAGTACAACAGTCACTTCAGAGGCTTCTAAAATTTCATCGTTTTAAGATGACCACAGATCTTATCTCCAGTAGATTTAACTTGTCGCAGCATGACATTTTAGAGACAAAACGCTCAGGCAGTGACCTTCAAATTGGTTTAAAACTATTTTCAAGAGAAGTCAACAGTCTTTATGGTTACTAAAATTTCAGCGTTGGCCAAGCGACATAACAAATAACAGTATATCAAGTATAACGGTTGTTTCTTTAAAACGCACAGATCACATTTTCCACAGATAAATGGCCAGTGTAACGGGGGAAACCAGGACTGAAAAATAAGAACGATGATGTGTGAGAACGGTTTGCGTTTGCCCGTGTGCAGAGCTGCTGGGAAACGAGCAGACAGTAACAAGTGCAAATGAGCAAAAAAACCATTCAAATGAAATGCGTTCAAAAACAACTCAACGAAACGCAACATAGTGCAGAACAAAACGCAGACTTACACATTGTTAAAACTCAAAGTTTTTCCAATTTTACAATCGAGTCGGCCATTGTAAATGTCTTAAGAAAACACAAGTGTTTGATACCAACGGAATCGGAGACTTCATTAGTAAAATTAGTGTAAAATTAGTGTTAAACGTCCATGTCTCTTCATTTGTAAAAATGTTGTCAGGACGAGTCAAACAATGAACTTCTGGTTCACCTGAGACAGGAGAAAGTTCTGCATACAAACACTTATCTGCGGAAACTGAATTTAAAAGCTTTATTTGGAATTTCCTTCCCAATTTTAATGAACCCCAGAAGCTTTCTGTTCTGACTACACCTTCCTGCGGCGCCCTCCCCCCACAGCAGAGTTTTAACACTGTGTGAGTGTGTGTGTGTGTGGGGGGGTGGAGTTCTGCCCCCTCCCCCAATGCTTGAAAGATACGCTCGACAACTTCATTCTATTCATAGCTCACACTGGAAAACAGAATTCAAGCCAAATGATTTTACGATGCAATAATGCATTTATCTGCACGTTGTATTTTTAAATTACACTAACCATTTATCACAATGACAGAAATCTCAACATGTGACCATTCTTAAAAAGATTAAAAATAAGCATGGATCGGCAACACACGAAGCAATGTTGCTAGCCAGATTCAAACTTACGTCATTATAACAACAGTTGCTAGTTTGAATCTGGCTAGCAACATGTTTCTGTTCTGTTCTTCTTTTTTCTCCACTGAATGTCATGTTTTATCTTCACTTTCTGATCAATAACAGTGGAATGAGGCCAATGAAAGCTCAGATCTCTAAACCTACAACAGGACAAAAAGCGCTCCTCATGCTACCGTGGCTGAAACATCTCACTAGCGTGCCGCGGTTTAGGTCGTTACAATCGACTGAAGTTATCAATACATCGATAACGCACTTTCCATTAGCTGCTAAACGGTTCAAATGGACAATCAGTTCAACCGTGCTTACCTTTTCAGTTTTCACCTTCTTCAAAGCTCTGCAATCGCTGCCGTCCAGCTCCTCAGGTTCTGATTTAATGGCTAGCGGAGAAACAATCCCAACAGATTCCAGGGCATTATTCCCAAGCTGCTCGGTAACACCCGTGTCCGTGTTCTGCGCATTGTCAAAAGCAGCGCTGCGCACGTTCCCGAACGCCTGAGCATTCGCGACGATGTCCTTCTCAATCGCCATGACCGCGACCGGTCCGCTATCACCTTTCTCCTTCTTGTTTTTCCCACTCGATACTTCCTTCTCCTTTTTATTGTTCGGAACGCCGCGGGAGGCTTTCGCACCCTTCTCGGCACCTTTGCCGGAAGCGGGGTTGCCGCTGCCCCCCGAGCCACCCGTTGCACCGGTAACTTCCCCCTGGGCTCGTCCCTGGTGCTCTTTCTTCCCGCCGTCTCCAGCAGGAGACTTGCTGTTATTGTCTTTTGAATTTTTGTTGCGTTTGGATTTCGATTTGCTCTCTTTGCCCTGAGGAGCGCTCGCAGGGCTAACGAACTTGATATTGTCTGGCAGAGCCGCCACTGCGCTGGGCGGGGCTGCCACGCCTCCTGCATCCTTGCTGCCAGACATCTCGAGTTTGTCCTTCTCTAAGTCAGCGTCAAGGTCGATAATCAGATTTCCAACCCCGATGTCCCACTCATCACAGCTGTCGTATGTGTCCACCGCATTCGAGTCCGCACCTTTCCCGCCTGCAGTGCCACCACTTAGGGACATTTTAGTGCCAGCGGCCCAGGTGTGTCACAGTAACGCCCGATTCCTCAGACTGCCCGGGTGTGTAGAAAGACAACAGCAGCTTCAACGTATTGATGTCAGCTTCCCGCTCACCCACATTTTGCCCTGAAGGAGAAACACAAAGAAGGATTATCTGTCTTGAAACGAAAGTGTAAGAGATGATTATCATGTGCGCATTTTAACGCCTGTGTGCAGATACGTGAAACATCTGAACAGCCAATCAGCATTTTCCTGAACATTCATATTTAAACATTTTAAATCACAACAAATGTCAACAGCATAGGAACAGCAAAGGGGATAATATTTCGCAATAAAGATTACAGACCAAGAACCGACTCCATAGGACAGAATTTGGGAGTCATTAGTCTGGTGATTTGAATCACATAAAAACACATGTTAGACCCAGCATGTCCACAGAAATGTTGTCTCAATTAGTCTCAAAGAGAACAAACTATTTCATGTTGAACAATGATCTGGGAGATCTTGGCAAGCACTGTAGCACGATTCGTACTGTCGACTTTGTTTTGCAGTTTGCTGGTGTTTGTGGTTTTGTAGTCGTTTTGTCATCTTTGTTATGTGGTAATGCTATGACTCATCTTTCTACTTAAAAGCACAATATTAGAAAAAATTGATGGCAAAAATGAAATCTCCCCAAATAAACAAAAACAGACCAATAAAATCATCAGTAATTAGACTTAGACTTAAGTTCCACTGAAAATCCAATTAAACAATGAATTAAAGGTAAAAAGCAGCAACAGGATTGGCTGGCTGCAGATGTAAAGCACGTCCATGTGTCTGCTGGTATTAGGGCCTCAAAGTCTGACGTCTGTAGAGTAATTAGGGCAGCCATTGTTTTTCAAACGCCACCTCTGCTTAGCGATGCTATGGCCCAACACGAGAAGCTAACACAAGACACATGCACTTTGACCTTTGACAGCGTCACTTATTAACACTGTGCAGCAGTGATATGCGGTCTTTCACAGGCAGACAAGAGCTGGAAAACAACTTAAATGACCCTGATGCTCTAATAAACACACATGCTACACTTGTAAACATCAGATTTATTCATGCTAGCCTATCCACTTTTGAAATGTTTCCGAAGCTTAACCGCAGATCAAGTGAGAGAGCTCTGCGCTTTATTAAATAAACTGGAGCTTATATCAGTCTTTAACACAGCCTGAGCCCAAATAAAAAGAATTTGGGTTCCAGAGTCTCTGATCATCACAAAAGCCAAACTGGAGTTTAAAATCATTATTTCAGACGCCTGAATCTTTCAGTCTAGCACCTCACAGTTTGTTCAACTGTTTCTCTTTCTGCAGTGATCAATGTGTTACTAGCAGACACAAACAGACTGATCTTGAAATACTGAAACTACATGTTTTATCTTCTTGTCATTTAAATATTTTTCTACCGCAACACAGTCATTTCCTTTACTGTATCCATGCCTTGTAAAAGACAACAGACCACCAGGAAGACACAAAACGAGACACTACATCTTGTATTGATTGTGGCCCCTTCATTTAAGACTCATCATGTGATGGTCATACGTGGTCTACACACTTCCAGATGGTCAGTCATTCAGAGATCTGAAGACTGCAGCTGTTCTGCTGGAACAAACAGTCAAACGGGTCAAAGTCAGTCTGTGACATCTGTATCTGTGACCCGGGCACACCATGATTTCATGAAGAAAAGCCAGTTTGATCCCTTCATGAGATCTTATGACATCTTATTCAGTACCTTTGTTTTAGTAAACACAGGATCACTGAGTGTTTACAGTGGAATTATGCTTGGTGATAACAGCTAAACAAAACCTTTTCCGTCTTTTGACAATGTTTGATCTTAATATTTGCTCTAAAATTATTTAAACTGGAAACATTGTCATTCTGACCAAACAGTTATTATAGTAAAAATCAAAAACAAAGTCCACATTAACTGAAGTCAAAGACTAATGATATTTCATATAAAGATCCAATGCATTTGCCATGAACAGCTACATAATTATGTTTACCGAAACATGGTCAATCAATAATGTCAAATGTCACACTTAAGTGATGTAAATTAATAGTGAATCAATGTTTGGAACAGATTCACCGAAACGGTCCAAAAGACCAAATCATCCAAAATCATAAGACAAGAAGCTGGTGCAAAACAGTACTTGATCATATTTTATAACGGCCAAATAAAATATGCGAAACCCTTGTGATAATATATAAATACTTAATACTGGCTACACTGTAAATACTCAATATATTGTTCCGATAATTGGTGCCACAACGTAACACAAGCTTTCAAATGCAAATACAAAAAATGTGCTTTTGAAAGATCAATTAAAGCACAGTTAGACAAAGATACAGACCAAGCTTTATTCATTGCACAATCACTATTGAAACGGGCAATAAAATTGTCTGACTGAACTGTGAAGCTAAAGGGTCAGTTAGACAAAACCTCCAGAACTTGAATGAAAGCATTCACACACTTTACAGGTCTACAAGCCGCTGTAAGCTCCCTCTGGCCCAGACCTATTGATTTCTCTGGGACTAACTCACTGTAACACAGGAGATGTAAACTTTCAATATCAAAGCTTGTTGGTGGTAGAGGCACTTCACTTTATGAACTGAGAAACAAAGTGAGCAGAGCTGAGCACGAGGCTTTTAAACATAAAATGTGAACGGCAAACATCTAACTGTACCCTGCAGATATAACTCAACTCTGCAGACACCGAAGAGCTGAAAGAAAAAACAATCTGTCTGAGATAACGACGATAGATTCGCCCTGCGGCTCACTGCCAACTCATCTCCACACAACTGCTCTGCGCACGGCCATCTTCCTGCAAATCTAGAGGAACAAAAGAGCTGAAAATACATCTTGAATGTGAAGAATCAAATGTTCTTCATATGAAAGATGACGAGTGACGTGTCATATATTCTCCGAAATCTGACTGGAAAGCAGCCATACAGAAAGTTCAATAGTATTACCATGGTTACATGAACACAGTACCATGACAACAATGTTTTGGGCACTACGATGGTTATAGCTATATATGATTTTATTATTTTGTAAGATTTAAAATCATCCAGTACCAACACTGTATTATTTTATAGGGGTGAAGAAAAATAATAGTTTTGTAAACAACATAGTCAACTAACTTGTATGATTGATCTACATTTACTCATCATCAGTTGCCAAAAGAAAGAATTGTTTTCATACAAAATCATATATTATATATATTTCACCTATATAAAATATAAAAGACTGTTACCAAGTGTTGCCTTAAACATGATCTGAAACGAGACAAAATCTTGAGGATACGCCAAGATCTTTTATGTGTGTTTTTCACATGATTTAAAAGTGTGTAATAATGAATATATTTATGGTTCGTCTGCTTTTAAATGTTGTTTTTACTTTGCTGACTGTTTAAAACCCAACAGGGCAACGGCGCATTCGAGTGCAATTTACACACTGAACAGTGAATCAGTCACACTTCTCACTGTGTGATTAGGTCTCACTTATAAAACAGTCTTTAATTGGTATCCTGGCACACTGACTGTATTAATATAGTCATTTGATGCATATGATACTGAAAGAAGTTTATAGTCATATACTATGACATTTATCTCCTAAAGTAAATCGCCAAGGTAAACAACTTTTTTTGTTATGAGCCAAATTTACAAAATACATCAATTGATGTAAATGTAACAGATCGAACATTTGCCCACAGCACAAGATCATTATCAACTGACACAGACTTCAGGTTAATATTGATGTAGTTATGAGCAAAAAATAAACCATGAGCTAATAATGTACAGTTGCATAATGAACAAACACATCAGCCTGTCAACAGAACGACAGAACTGCTGCACCATATCCTGAAACACAAACACGACTCAAAACTGCAGCGATTAAACGCTGAAATTCTGTAAATTGACTGTGGTACTATAGTAATATCGTGTTTTGTACACTACTGTAATAGTAACTCTGAAGTATTCTTCAAAGTAACTTGGATTACAATGTGATTACCACGTTACATTCAGTATGGTAACTATTCGGTCAGTACAACATACATAATACACTCTTACAATACAAATGCAAAACAATGTGATACCTTTATTGTACGGTGCATATTTTAAAACGACTACAGAATGGTCATTTTATGCAAAGAAAAAACACAACGCACGGTTAGCTAGCATTATTAACAATAACAATAGTTAAGTAATTAAGCAATAATAATGTCAGTCTAGCATGAACAAACGTGAGCTTGTAACTACTGTATTACATGAACTCCGGGAGCGAGTGCTTAATGTGAACGGAACCGAGAGTGACTCGCTTCGCTTCGGGTGATACTCACAGATCGATTGACATGCAGAACGGAATCGAGCTCCTCCACCTACTATTACTACAACTCCAGCATAAACAAACCACAGCGCCGCATATTTAACGACTGGGGTCGTCTGTTGTCCGCACAAACGCGAATCTTCGACCTTAACGACAAATTAACGATTGTAATTCGAATAATAATCGGTTTCGCCGGCACGCGCTGTTCGAATATGCGACGCGAATAATGGAGCGCTGCACCTCGTGCAACGCTCGCGCGGCGTCCATGCACGAGTGCGCGTTGCATGTAAGGAAATGAATGCCTAACATGTGTGAGCCATGACAACCGAGCTAAAGCTAACGGGCTAAAGCACCTCCAGTCTCCATCTGCACCAATAAAACACCACCCCCTACCCACACACACACATTCATACACTCACACATACACACACACAAAAGAAATGCATTAATTCCAGCGCCACTTACCCCACACGCAAACCCCAATCCGGAAAATACTTATGTACATTCCATAGAGGAGCGTGGAAAGGCCTCTGGATTTGCGCACGGAATTCCAAAAACGATCCCAAAGCAGTTCACTTCCCAACACATCCAGCAGCTAGAGAAAAGCAAGGCCAGTAATTCGCTGGACTGCAGCCATCACACTCCTAAAGATCCCGTTCAAAAAGGAAACACAGCCCTGAAACTGGCACCGCAGGAGCTGAATCTCGAAGCTTTCTTCAAACACGTCTTTCCTAAACTCCAAGACGATACATCCAACATCCCGGCACGTCCATTTTCACGTATATTCATTCATTTTTGTCCTTCGGTTGAGTCTTAGATCCCTCGCTCCTTTGAGTAAGGGAGATACAATGTAACTAAAGGACAGAAGGAGGAAGCGCCATGAAATCCAGGAGAATGATCCGCGTGGATTGAACCGTAAGCGCACGGCGTGCGATAAGACGCGGAAACTGGATTACGCATCGAGGAACGGGACCGGTCATTCCATCCCACCCCAAATGCCAAGCATTTTTCCTCAAACTTTGGACGTGTGTTTAAATATGAGATGAGGATGAACACATATGTGAAATCTTTGTAAAAAGACCACGGATATAAATCACATACATACTTTTCACATATAAAAATCAAAATTTTATTTTATTCTTCCAGAATTTACTTGTGTTCTTTCTGCAGGTCACGTCTTGTTCAAAGCTATATACTTTTATATAGGACATATTTAGGAAAATCATTCATGACAAATGATCAGATTAGTTAAAGAAACACAGACATCTATTCCTCTTGTTCACTAGAGAGACTAAATAAATGACTCACTCTCTCTGTGCAGTATTAAACCTCAGATGAATCACACTCATATCAGTTTGTGTGCTAATATAGCAAATATCCAGAAAAATCCAAAAATATGCCCTCCTCACACAGTAGCTGATATCAGACTCACAGCTCAATTTAAGCATTATCTGCAAAATAACTCTTATTCTTAAAGCTGCAACTGGTAACTCTCTAACGCCACCTCTGTCTGAAACATACAACTGCAGGTTACTTTGTTTTTTATGCATGTTGAGGTCAAATTGAGCCAAACGACATTTCCCAGGAAAGCAGACCCAACAGCTCAAATTATAAACCGTATACTGATTATTTACTTATTCTGAACACTGATCGTGTACTTGCTAATAACTGATTGTTGTTCATTTTTAACCCACAAAAGTGGCAGATTGCAGCTTTAAGTTTAACACTGTGAATTCTTGGCACATAAATATTCTGTGTTTTTTAGCAGAATTGTTATTTGTTATACATGGGTAGACTAATACCCATCTGATTTGTCCATAGTTCTGTGATCATTGGAAAGCTCTCACGGACAATTTCAGACCCCAGCTGTCTGATGAGAAAGCAGGCGCTCCAGGTTTCATCATTAGCTCTGGTGAGGGTAACTGTTTTGGGGTGTCAGCTTTCAGTCTGTAGCCACAGGTATAATCATTCACACGTTCTTTACTCTGGATTTACAGAGTGATCTCTGTCGTACAGCCGTAAGGGAAAAACCTGCGAATAAAGTGCTGATTGGCAACAGGAAGACGCACTGCTAATATTCCTCCTACAATCTAAGCCTCTTTTAAAATGCCCCCTCATTCAAATGCAAACAGAAGCTTTTCATAAGATAATTAGCTCCTTCACACGTGAATCATGCATTTAATGGCCCGTACTGTTTGTTTAAACAAATGTAGGAAATTTGTTTTGAATACTTGATGTTGTTTTATTGAGAAACATTTTTTGATGGATAAATCCCACGTGTTGAGCGTGCACAGAAGCCCACCCACAATCAGGCTGGTCACAACGGTGGTGTGAAACCGAAGCCCTTCAGGACTCGCCAGAAAATGTTTTTTGTATGATGACACAAAGGAACCCCTGGCACCCCATAGATGACTGAGATCAGAGTTTGATTAGCTGCTCTCGGGCTTAAGGCGCAGGAGGTTTAATCTCAAACTCAAACTGTATTTGGATTTTGGCCAATTAATGACAAATTACACAATGACGGAAAAGTGAGAAAGTGCAGTAAAACACAGAATAACAATCAATGTAATAAGAAAATAATACAGTTGTCATTGTCAAAAAGACACAGGAGATTGTATTTTGATGTTTTTCTTTCATGAAAATCACTGTGGTGTAAATCGTACTGAATGTAATGCAATGCAATGTTGATAAACTGTCTGTATTATAGTAATGAGTATAAGATTTTGTTTTGCATTACAGTAATGACAGAGTTTTTTGTATTATGTGTATTGGGTGGGACAATGTGCTTCAATGACAATGAAAATGCTCTTTAAACTGGGCTTCATGTTTCAGCTGTAAAAATACAAGATTTGGACATTTCTTTGTGATACATGAACTGGTGTCCTGTTTCATACAGGAAGTGAATATTCACTCACGCTACCTTCCTGCAGTCCCCATCATGTCCTCTAATATCACCGCAGCCAGTCATTTGCTCTTTCTGCTGTAGAGATGCTTGTGTCACAAAGAGGCCACTCAATCACTCTGAGGGCAGCAGGCCCAGAACCTCAGAGCCTCTGGCTTTGACAGCCATTGTGGCCCAAATAACAAGAGCAGCTCCAGTGTGAGGGCTCCAGCACAATTGGCTCTTTAGTAAGCAGAAAATTCCATGCTCAGCCAACCGCTCCGGGTTCAGACTGCCGGCTTTATGAGCTGGAAATCCAATTGAGATTAAAAGGGAGCTGGTTAATTGCACGGCTGTATTATGCACAAAGTATCGCAGAAAGATTGCAAAAGGCTAAATAATAATGGTCGAATGACCAACAAATTAGCATATTGTTTTCAATTGCATAACATTCAAAACGAACATTGAGAAATAGATACGCAAGCAGTTTTACAATCTTTTATTGCAGAGAAAAGAAAACAACATTGAATCAGGGAGTAATTGCGCTAGTTTCTCGTTGAGATATCTATTCATGTAAACATTCGTTTAAATGTTTGCGCTATAGCGTGAAACATCCGTCGCGAGGCTTCCGCAGGGATTCTCTGTGCCTCCACCGCCATGGCTTTGTTCAGATCAAGCCGGCTGCATTAAACACTTCTTGGCACTTCGGTGGCTCTGGCTGTCCAGTTTCCCTGTGTGAGAGAAAGGGGAGGGGAGGGGCGGGGTTAATGCTGATTCGAGTCCCGGTGACCTTTTCAAAGCTCCCTGTCAAACAACGAAGAGCTGCCTGCTGAGAAAGGGCTGCGATCAGGAAGAGAGAATTTATGAATCTGTTTACACACACACACACACACACACACACACACACACACACACACACACTTTTACACTCCCCCACCTCACACACACACACACACACCACACACTTTTACACTCCCCCACCTCACACACACACACACACCACACACAGGGTGACTAAAGTGCTGTAAATGCCATTTAAGGTTTAAATCTATACACATCCACACACTGGCCCCTCTGCTGCATGTACAAAGGATTTTATTTAAAGACTAACTACCTAATTTGCTAGCTATACTAACTGGCATTGAGTAAACATCAACAGTTCTGAAAGCTCTAATTAATGTAAAGCTCCTAAATTAATGTAATATATATTTATTTGCATAATGTATAATGCCGTATTCTCCTCCTGATGTCTTTTGAAAATAATAATTTTTAAATGTCAATCTTTGAATTTGTTTGAAATGGTTTAGCTTGTGGTATTTCATGCTTGTGGTTCAATGATCACAATTCATCACACAAAGACTACACAATTCTTCACTTTGGTCAAAAGTCTCATTTGGGTTTGATTTCAAAACAGATTTGTCCTTAAAAGGCCCTTGTTTGCTATTGCAGCGGTTTCCTGTTACAGTCTGTAGACAACAGACGGCAGAACACAATCAAGTATTTTGAAAGTCACATTGAATAAAGGTGTTAATGCATTCAAAAGGTTAAAGGCATCTAATGAATCGCAAGTGTTAATGTGTTAACTGTCAAACTCTTCTGAATACATGTTATTAAACACAATACATTCTTAAAATTAAAGGTGCTAAACGATGCCATCGAAAAACTGTTTTTGACTGAAACCAAAAATTGCTCTTCTATGGCATCGTTGTGGAACCTCTTAAGAACCTTTATTTTTAAGAGTGTATGTGTCATCCAGGTGTTAATCTTCATAAACCTAAACTATCTCATCTTCTAGTCTCATCTGATCTGTGGACTGGGGTCAGCCGTGCTCCTTCAGGTCCTGTAGTCCCTTAGGCTGCATTGCTGCACGACTCTCTCAGCAGTCTCCATCCCTGAAATTGGAGCCAGTGAATCGATATGGAGGGAGATGAAGCTGAGCTGGCTGCCATCAGCATCTCTGTTCTGTCAGAAAGCAGAGACTTTCAATTCCAACCTCCATCTCAGCTCGCTGCATTTTCAAACACAACAAATCAGCCGTAGCAACTGTCGACCTCCGACTGCAAAAAACCTGCTCGTACCGATGAAGCTCGTTACCCGAGCAACAGCAGAGTCACTGAGCCTGATGGACATTAAAGCCAGCTCATGTCTTTTTGCCTGCCTCTTCCTATTAAAGCTGAACTACAGGAAGACAAGAAACATAAACAACAATTGGGAGAACGTTTATAAAATGCTATTTTAACACTATTTCGAAGCAAGCATTGGTAACACGGGGCAGCAGTTAGGGAATGAAGAATAGATCGAATAGATAGATCTAAATAATGAGAAAAGATCATTGTATGTGTTACCCTGCATGTGTTAATGTAAACAGGACTTCAGTCCAGATGTAAGTAAAAACCACAGCAGAAAATGAATTCAGATTAAACCTTAAACCTTTAAATTATGAAAAGAATAGAAATGCAATATGGATTATATACCTATGGGAAAATATACACACAAAACATGACTTATTCCATCAACACAAAAGACATGTTTCAGCCCAAACAAACATGGTTGGCAATCTGATAGGAGATGCAATTCTCTAGCTAATGGCTGTGTAGCATTCTGTGCTGCCTGGTAAGGGAGTGTCTAAGAGCTCAGACATCGATCTGGAAGATAATTTCCCATTGATTGCTCTGTTTGGGGGCTGCTGTGAAGCAGTTTATTATCCATGCTGCAGCAAGAGAGCCAAACCAATAATAGACGCTGTGTGTCCAGGACACTCCTGCTACTCCATCATCTAACACACCTGGCTGTCCTCCAGCCGCCTGCACTCAGACCAATCTCTGGACTACAGCTTCCACATAATGCTGCAGGATAGCACGCAGAGCAGAACGTTCACCCAGAACCCGTCTGCTCTGAAGAAATGTCATTGTTTGCTGAAGACTGATGCGTTTGGTGCAGAAAACCATGAAACTTCTACCATCATCTACTCAGCCTCATGTCCACCACGTACACTGAATATGTTTCTTGTGGAACAAAACATAAGTCATATAGCAAACTATGCAGGATTTTATTTTTCCAAGTTAAAGTGGATGTTCTCTGGTGTCAGTCAGGTAGCCAGGTCTTCAAACTGACGGCAGAAGGTCTGGACTCCATTGCACCTTTCATTGGCCAATGGGCGCATGACTGCCATGTAAAGCAGCCATTCACAGTTCACTCTCCTCAGCGCCATGTTTCCAGACTTCCTAACAGAGACTTAGAACTGGTGTTGGTCCACAAAATATCAAAAACATTACAGAAATTATCTGTAAAATCTGTTTGCCATCATCCAGTTGTAAAGACAAAATGTCAATGCGACAGCTCTGCATGCAATGCAGACTGAAACGCAGACACACTCTCTTCAGGTGATATTATTAGGAAACTGCATTTGCTTTCATTCGTATGCTGATGATACTCAGCTTTATGTTTCCTTCATGAGGCATAAAATATGGCTTATAATTTCCCTTCTGTTGAGGGAGCTGTGCTTCCGGCCGCATGCAAATGAAGAACACGTCACATGAGCGAGAGCGGAACGATTTTCAGTGAGGAGACGACGACACAATCTTTGATTCTGTTTAATCTCATTGAGGTCTTGATGACATTTAATGTTCCACTGATGTCTCCATCCAGTCCACAGAAGATCTCAAACGCCAGAAATCCACAAGCTATTCCAAATGTTAATTCTGGACTCACTGTAGTCACTTTCAGGGATTCGGTCGGGCTGGTGGAGGCACATGGGGACAACATCTTGTTCAGAAAATGCTGATTGTTTTATAGCTGTGAGGAGGGTGGGGGGGGGTGAGGAACACGCTCTGTGGGGGCAATAAACACAGACAGCTGCAGTATTGTGATCCAGCTCCAGAACAGTATTATCCATGTTAATGAGTTGAGCTGGAGTTGAAAAAATGTCTAGAAACAAGACTGCAAGAAAGCGTGTTATCTTGTGACTCGCCGTCTGAGATACTCTGTCGACTGTGAGGCTAATCAAACCAATCACAGTTCACTGCCGGATCTGACAAACTCAAACATGGATAACAGGGAAATCACACCGCCTGGGGGAAATCCATCCCGGGTTTTCAATCTAACTCTAAGTACCTCAATAATTAGAGAGGGTCATGAATGCTCACAGACACTCACTGCTGCCTCGCTGGAGTCGATTCAATGTGCACAAACCTGAAGATTCTGAGCCAGTTTGATTGAATTTCATCTGGATTGACTGAACTTCCTGTCCACTGGCCGCAGAGCTGTTTTACAATGAAAACTATGACTAGGCCTCATACTGTCATTTTCTGCGCCGATCATGGGCTAAAATCTTTAGGTTTTGCTTGAAACACAGAGTTGTGAGCATTAAACTTTTATACAAACGTGCGTGTGAGTGTCAGGAGATATGCAGCATTTTTAAAAAAGGCCTCTGTACAATTCTGTGGGGGAAGACTGCAGATCTCACCATGAAGCTTTCCAGAGTTAAACAAGTTCCATAATGTCTACTGCATGTTCTTGTTTTACACACACACACACACACAGGTCAGGACAGGTATGCAGGGAAATAGCTGTGCTTGGCCCTTTAAAACAGACACACTGAGTGTTTACAGTGGTGTTTCTAATACACTGCGACATGAATCAACTCCACCTGCCATAAAGAGTCTGGAGGAAAGGCCAGCTCAGGATGGGACATTTCCAACAGACATGAGGAGAGTACAGAGAATGATGGAAAGAGAGACGGAGATTTCAGTACTAGGAGCTGCCAGGAGCTCCAGACCAGGAGAAAAATCTTCCAGCCACCAGGGTCGCCCATACTAATAGACCAAACAGAGAAAACAGATTAATCCTGCAGCCATGAATAATTCCTGCAACTGTTCCCTCCCAGGCAATTAATCAGCTCTCCTCTCTGTCGGCACGACAGCCCGGGGCGCAGCACAGATCCAGAGCTACTGCTGGAGTCAGAGCGAAACCTCATTCACAATCACAGCCATCCACAGCAATATGAACATCCCCAAAACCAGCTCGCATGATGTACAAAACATCACATACAAAAATACATACTGGTGCAATCTATCTATCTATCTATCTATCTATCTATCTATCTATCTATCTATCTATATCTATATCTATATCTATATCTATATCTATATCTATATCTATATCTATATATAAATATACCTTTCAGGTGAGAAAATCTGACATGCTTTTTTGTGGACAGTGACTCAATAATGTCTCTGGAACAGAGATCAGATGATTCTCCAGAGCAAACAGAAACAGCGCGGCACAATTAGTCACAGACCTTTTGACATCAGATATGAGATCTCCATTATCATTCATTAATGTGAACATGACCTGCCACACTCAAACACTGCTCAGCTCTGTTCCACTGCTAGCCTGCGAGTGTGTGGGGGGTGGGTTAGGGCAAGAAAATCTTCATTAGCACAGCAGTGGCAGGAGAAAGACGGGGGGCTTTACTGTACTCTGAGCTGCTGAGATTTGCATATATGTGCAGCACAGCAGAGAGAGAGAGAAATGTGTCTGTTTCCCAGTAATCTTTCAGCTCATGGTGGGCGCTGGAGCCCTGCTAACACACACTCGGGGGTCAGGATGGGTCTCTTTGTGCTAAGCCCCAGAGCAACTCAGCAAAGCATGTTTAACGGTCAACTCAAGTACAAAGCTGCTCTCTTGGGGGAGGGCGAGTTGAACCTTCCCTGCTGCAAAGGCAAACGGAGATGTGTATGTTTGTGTGTGTGTGTGTGTGTGTGAGAGAGACAGAGGGAGAAAGAGCTGCTACTGAGCTACACTGAATGAGAACAAATGGAGGAGATTGTAGAGTATGCACAAGACATACTGAAACTCATACACACTGCACACTTGGCCAAAACACAGGAAATATGAACAAAAATGGATCTCTCTTTACTAAGGCTTTTAATTCAGTTCCCTGTAATGCAATTCAGTTCAGTTCTCTCTGATGCACATTAGCTCCTTTCACACATGCTGTCTTTACTGGTAAATTACTGTCAAATTACCTTTAGGAGATCATGTGTAAACGAGACCTTTTAAAAAAGTATGTCCTGGCAATTTACCAGTAACAGAAGTTGTAACATTACCAGTAATTTACAGGTAAGGTGTGAACACAGAACAGGATTTCCCAGTAAACTATGTTTACTGTATTAGTAAACAGTTTAATAGTGTAAAAGTCAATCACTTTCAAGTTCTGATGCTGATGATACGTGTGTCGCTGTTTACAGAAGTCAAACAGAGAAGTTTGTCTAATATGATCGTTGGGTCAAAAGCAGCTGCAGGAATGTAAATGTTTAGAGCAAAAATAAAGGCCGCATGTGTTCGGAAACAAACCCCGTCATGTTTTAAAACACAACACGGTTGGGCACTCACTCATGCTGAATGACATCACAGAGTTTACCGGTATTTTGGTATTGATGTTTGAGTGCCAAAAGACACATGAAAGGCACATTTGTGTATTTACCAGTCATGTCATTCTGGTAATTTGCTGGTAAAAGACCAGGATTACTGTGTGAAAGGTGCTATAGATACGTTCAAGAAACACACACTTTTCCAACAATATAAAATGTGACCAGAAAAAACATGCCAACATTCTCCGCAGGTTTGTGTAGCCGTTTCCAGCATCCACTGAGCCCTTAAACAGAACTCCTGCTCTGAGAGCAGTCGAGCACTCCAGCTCTCGTCTCGTGAGATGAAGAAGAAAGCACAACACACACAGCATTCGATAAACACATGGACATAAATCCATCATCGTGCATGTGAAATCCATCACGGGTTCTTCTCTGCGGTTGGAGACGTCTGAGAGAGGAGCTCTCCGGGAAGAACTGTCCTCACTAACTACCTGTAATCCTTTTCTTGCTGGGAATGTGAATCACAAATCAGAACCCAGCAGGAGAGGTTTTCCGAACACCCCTCTTCCTGCAGTCGCGTCTGTCAGGCGTGACAAACTACCGTGAAAGTAAACAGAGAACAAATGTGCAAATTCAGTGCGAGAAGTTAATGAACCAGATTTTTACATTTTCAGAAGAAAATGCCGATGTAAATCCCTCACTAAGGTGCTGTGGCTGGCTGCTAGGATGTTCTGTCTGGTTGCTAAGGTGTTGCCAGGTGGATATTTACTACGTATGGAATCTTTTTACTTACTTACTTAATACTCAGCAGATTTTTAACTCTCTAACCCTCAAGGTATGAGCAAGAGTAATAGTCCTGTTAAAAGTAACCAATTATTGCAGTGCAAATGGCTAGAAATAGCATAACAGTCGCTGCTAAACACAGCCGCTCCTTTGATAAGACCTTGGGATGGTAACATACGCAGTATTTATAGCTCTTCCTCTTGGGAAGTGCAGCCGGGGCAGGAAGCAGTTAACAGAGTGCTCGTGCCGGTCTTTGGCATGCTGGAGGGAAACTGACATTGATCCGCGAGATACCGTCCATCCGTCTCCCTGACACTGGAAACAGGATTGTTAATAAAAATGGAAATTGAGCCCCACTGCCCCCTCTCTCTCACACACACACACACACACACACACACACACTGACCACATACAGGGCTAGCACTCAGCTGGCTTGCTCTGTCTGACATCTCCCTGCAGAGGCTAAGAACTGGTCACACCCTGCAATGGTTGTGTGTCTATTTAAGACAGAACCAAAGAGCTGACACACACACACACACACACACACACACAGACACACACAGACCTATATTACCTGACAGCGGGGGAGGGCAGGTTCCAGTGATAAATGGTTGACTGTCACAACATGCATTTAAACATTTAGGGTTAACAAATCAATCTAGTGTCTTGTGGAAGGAGAAATACTTAAATGGCCTTCAGATGAATCCAGGTTTAAACGTGTGGTTGACCCATGAAGCGTTTCTAATAACAGATAATAATGAATATCATCACAAATATATCACAAATATCATCATAAACTAGCTGTGATGTGTGTTATGTGTGTTTTCACCCAGATAGTGAATGTAATGGGCTTAAAATCTTCTCAAAACACAGTTCTGCATTAGCCGTGTTCTGCATTAGCCGTGTTCAGCATTAGCCGTGTTCAGCATTAGCCGTGTTCAGCATTAGCCGTGTTCAGCATTAGCCGTGTTCAGCATTAGCCGTGTTTAGCATTAGCCGTGTTCAGTATAAACTGTGTTCAGCATTAGCCGTGTTCAGCATTAGCCGTGTTCAGCATTAGCCGTGTTCAGTATTAGCCGTGTTCAACATTAGCCGTGTTTTAAAAGCACTCCGTGGCTTTAAATTCAACTAGAACATGAAGGCATCATAAGATGCTCTGAGCATCTCGTCTGAAAAGATGAGATGAAGCTTCGATGATTTTAGCCCATGGAGCCGGTCTAAATATGGATTTACACAGAAACTGGGTCAGTTTGGCTCCCCACAGGCTGTGAGAACAGACAGCGAATTAAACGCTCTCAGTAATCATGGAAATGGGTTCTTGGGCCGGAAGGCTACGGTGGGGTGTTAAGGAATGGACTGACAGGTAACAGTGTGTTGGAGAAAGTTTGGGGCTCGTAGCAGCTGTTCTGTTGAAGTGCAGGCAGAGTAAACAGTGTGATGTGAGTCAGAACGCTCTCACTCGCTCGGCTTCATTTAACAGAGCTGGAAACCTGCCAGTCGAATGCGGCCATGTGACGAGTGGATCACACACCTCAGCACAGCACACGCTGCTACAAGCCAACGTGTCAACATCTAACTGCAGAACTAATGACTGTTTCCAGACAGGTTTCCCAAACACTCCTCTGCTTGACATGGGTCACCATAAAGTTCAACACAAGGTTAAAATTGATACACCACTTATACACTGTAATCGTTCATCAAAATGTAATTGCATGCTCTACCTCTAAAACCACATTTTCCTTTTTTACATTACAGTTGGAACATTCTTATTGTAAAAATACCAAATCTACTGTGTAAGAACAAAATAATGGCAACACAATTAAAAGACACCAAACAAAGACTAAATATGTCATAACATAATTACAACTACATATTATATACAAAACACCACTCCTGAAAAATCTATCCATCTATATATGTATATATGTATATATCTATATAAACTGTATCTATCAGGATATTTGATGTATGTAAGTGTATATATACATATATGTAGGCTTAAACATTTCACTGCATGTTGTACTGTGTATGATCTTGCATGTGACAAATAAAATTTGAATTTGAATTTTGAATTTGAAACAATAATCAAAGGAATGATACATGTCAGAAAGTGTCATTGTTGCTCCCTCAAACGTAACATTCCATGAGTGCTGTCGTCTAAGAGCAAGTCTTGCAGAACTCCAGGCCTGTGAGGACTCAGTATAAACACACACACCCGGGCCCTCTTCAGCTCTGAGAAAACTAGTCCATACATGGGGAGACAGAAGCCAGGCCCCTCCCCCACTCACAGAACACCACAAAGAAGCAAGAGCTGAGTGTGTAGGGGGTGAGGAGATCAGACCGCAGATTATCCTGCTGAGAGAGGTCTGAGCTGAGCCGGGCTGGATACAGGCAGCTCTCACAGTGTAAATACAGCTCTTTCAAATGCACAACAATAAGCTCAACAAGAGCTGTGGCGATTAAAAGCAGCTCAACACAAAGCCGGGGCGAGCTGTGGAAAACACTGAATCTAAAACAAAGAGTCATTCTAGCCCTCGTGTGATTTCACCAGGGCTTCTGTCTGCACACATTCAAGGGCACTAAATATTGTAGATAAGATAAGCATCTGATAATTACTACGAGGAAGTGTGTGTTTGTGTGTAACCTCAGACGTCCATCTGCCTTGAACTGGGAAACATCAAGAGGAAATGACAGCAATTCCATGATCATTTTCAAATCATGAATCGATTGTGAATGTAGGACGCAGTGATTTGTTATATTTTAGTCCAATATCCTGACCTAATTATTACAAACTGCCTGCCAATACCATTCCCCGGGCCATGACACAAATTAGCATTAGCATGTTTAATAAATATTCACATAAAAACCTCAAGAAATGTTTCAACACTGGTCATCTTCTATAAACAGCATCTGTGGCTCAGTTTGCAAACATGTAATTCACTTAGCATTGATGTCCACTTACAAATGAAAATGTGAAGCTTACGTCTTCATTAAAGCAACGAATTCACATATTATTGTTAATTTGTAATTCGAGTGGTACAACTATATAAATAATCCTTTAAGAGAGAGGCAAGACAACTGTTTAAAGCTGATAAGCATCTAGTTCTGCATTAACAAAATAATGCCTTGAGTTTAAAATGTTTAATCCGAACATTTCTTCCAATGCAATGGCCCGCAGGCTACTACTGTAAGTAGCACATACTGTAAACATGCTTTGTTATTATAGATAATACAAAACTAAATCAACTGCACGCCACACGTGCTGTCAATAGAGCTTAAATCGTATTGAAACAGGAACGTTCAATTCAATTCAATTCAATTGAATTAAAGAATAAGAACTGACATTTTGGGTCATGTGTCCACACACAGCATTCCACCAGCAATCTGCTTGATAATGGACGATAAGCAACTTAAACGCTGTAACGGTAACAAACAAGTACAGTGGAATGAGCGCTTGAGGTCTTTGGAAATCTGTGTCATGCTGTGTAAACACTTTTAGGGCAACAACTGCTGGATGGTTTTCTCTTCCTTTTGTCATTTTGCTCCGGGTGTTACAGGCCTTAACGCGTTTAAAGCAGGAAATCCAGTTTGAATGTGAACAGCTGATCCACAGAAGCAGAGCAGCAGCACAGCTCCTCTCCAGGGTTTCCAAATATAACCCGAACGGCTCTCTAATTACTGCAGTCACGATCTGCGGCTGCATCTTCACTTCAAAACACTGTTTGATTGCTTAACAAGGACATCTCCTCAGTCTCCTCCGTCATGCTTCAATTATGAGACTGATTCACATGGAAAAGCCCGTCCAGTTGCTTTCAACAGCTAGAGCGAATCTAGCAGACAGTTTGAGAAAGGATTTCTCTTTGATTTCACCCCAATTAGAGGACGGGAATGCCTGCCATACCGCTCTTGTTTGCGGCCGTCTTTTGGGGAAATTCCAGCCATATCTCAGTGCTGACAAAACAACACATTTTACATACGGTTCAGACAGTGGCTGCTGTCCAGGTGAAAGACATAGTGAAAATGAAGGACGAGTAACACCAGCACTGACATTACACCTGCCCCTCTTCCTCCAGCTTCCGGAACAATGCTAATATGGTTTCACAGTGTGACATCCGTGACATTTACCAGTTTTGCAAGCAGAGGTCTTATCTCCAAAAAATAAGAGGAAGATATTACACTGTGACCGACCCAGACATGACGTGACAGGTTTCCAGTGAAAAGAAAGTCTGCCCACACCACACTACAGAAGCAGCCAATCAGAACAAGCTTTAGTGTTTTATATACAGCTGGGCTGAGTGGGATGTTTCTGTGGGCGGAGATACACGAATATTGTGGGTACAAAGCAGATTGATCACTTTTAATAGCCAGTCTGCGAAGGAGTGAAATATACTGTAGCATGAGACCAATGTACAATCACCTCAAACTCACAGAAAGCACAGGATTTAACTCTAGAAGCTAATGCCAATGAAACAAGTCAAATATAATTTATACTACAAACTAAATATGATGAATTGCAATACTAATATGTGACAGTTATTGTTATAAAACAATCTCACTGTAGGATGTAAAAAACTGTCCTCTTATGTTGTTCACCTCTCTTCAGCTTCAGATCTATTCCTAAATGTAGCTCTGTAGACGAGGCAAAGCGTCTGATTTACCACAAAATGTTAAATGCTGTTTAATTTGCTGTTTTGTTTGGATTAAAGCGTCTGAAATGAACACATGTAAATGTAAAAGTGTTTTGATGGTCAGGAGAAAAATTCAGATCAACTTTATCATATTGTGCAGCGTTTGGATTCGATTTCTCTCAATGTGAACGTAACCTCAAGGTGTCACAAACAGAGAGAGCAGCTCTGGGTCTCTGGTGAAGGACGGTCCCTGAGGAAGAGTCAAGAGGCTCAGTGTAAACACAATAACTGCACATCACTGCTGTAACAGGCTGAAGATTGCTGTGCCAAACACATTACAAGACTGAACCCTAAAGAAAACAGTGTTAATTCACATCCACAACGGTTAATTTCAGAGGAGATGACACCAACTCAACACACAAAACTGATCACATGATCACTGCATATAATCATGTATTGCTCTAGAAAGTATATATTGCTTTAATGTGTTCATTTATTCATGCTCATAATAATTCGTGATGTTTGCTAACGTCATGATTTGTATTATATTACAACTGTACAGTACATTTTTTTAATATAAACATTTATTTTTATGTTCACCTCTCATAACAGACTACTCTTGAAAGTAACGTAGACACACACATTTTCTGCAAAGCTGCTGGTGATATTGTGAAAAGCGACCGGGAAACAAATGTGGTTTTAATTGAATCAAATGAAAGAGGGTCTTTCACAAAATGAGATTTCCTGAAAGTTTGATTCAAAGCACTCACAGAATTTATTCTGAAGCTAGCACGAGTGGTTAAACGGCGACCTGGGTGCTGATACAGTAAAACATAAATCATCATGTTCTACTAATGTCTGTGTTGAATCTCAGAGCATGTTTATCATCCATAATATAGAACTGTTGTTGTTGGCAGGTCACATGACAGGAAGCTCTCATTGCTTGCTGAATGCACTTGCAGCTGTAGCCCGGGCAGCTAGACCACATATGGCGGGGATGTGTTAATGCAATATTCATGGTGAGGGGAGAGGAGCACAACAGAGCTCTGAGGATCTCTGTAGCTGCTTTCACACTCAACAGAACAGAAATGCCACTTAAAGCAAAGCCATGTGCACGAACACCACAGCGTGTTACCACACCTCTGCCTTTTAACACGGTTTGACACTGAATTATATGTAAAGAGGTATTCAGCATGATAGAGACACTAACACACTAAAACAAACTGACACCAACATGATGCATGAATATCAACAACATTAAATATTCCCAGAATTCCAGTTTGTTAAACATTCCCAAACAGCTACAGCTGTGCTCAAGTCGTACATGTCAAGCTGTGTGTACATACAGCAGTACTGTATTTATTTAAATAGAAACTCTATAATATATTATATTCTTCTTATTTAATATTATTATATTATATAATGATATTCCGTATAATAAGTCAAGACAAAGCCTGCCTGTGTTTTAAAGGAATAGTTCACCCCAAAATGAAAATTCTTCCATCATCACTCACTACTCACCCTCATGTCATTCCAAACCTGTATGACTTTCTTGCTTCTGAGGAACACAAACGGATGATATTTGTACGCTGGTACGCTGGTAACCACACAACAGTGGCACCCATTGAATTTGGAAGGACATGAGGGTGAGTAAACAATGGAAAAGTTTTCATTTTTGGGTGAACTGTAATTGTAAATGTAAAGGCAATTACCAGATAACAAATGCATCAGGCATGGGGACGCTACCCTGAAACGGTTACAACTCAAGCAACAAGCTACTCCTAATTTAAAATGCAGTCAAGATAGCTTTGTCCAAGTAGTCAAAGTAGTCACAACATGCGCCTAACAAAAGCCTTTGTTCTATTTGTCAAAGAAAACCAACTTACCAGTAGCTTATAGCTGTCTGAGCGTATAAAGCTGGGACAGAAAAATATCACATCAAAGAACTGACACTCTTCAGCTTCAAATAAAAAAAAAAAACCTTTGAGATTAGCCCTTCTGACAATCTGACATGTGCTTATGCAACGATTGCTTAAAGATGCAAGGTGCAAACAACTGTAACCAGAGACCAGCAGCTCCACTCTCATCCAGACTCGCAACCTCCTCCTGCCTCTGTCTTCCGCTTTTTCACTCCAGCATTCATTTTTCAAGAGCTTAAATGGCCATCTTGGCAGAAGCTGAGGGCACCGCGTCAAAAGTTCCTACTTCCAGTAACAAAGCAGTTGATGTATTTGTCGACAGATGAGACAGTAAAAACAAGCTTGACAACACCAGACAGAGAGCTCGTAATTGTTCGCATCGTACGGTTTGGGACTCAAGACGCTTGCTCGCTCTGCTGCTAATGCTTTTGCAGTTGGCTGTTGTGTGTATTAGGATTAAATGAAGATAAAGGAGATCGCTCTCGCCTCATATTATCATTCATATGTGCTGCATTGGGAAAATGAAACCTCAGACAGCATGAGAACACATGGGAGCAGCTGGCAGCTCACACGCAGACTCGCTCTCCATCGGTCTTCACAGAGAACCAGAGATTTCTCAGCACAGCAGGCGTTACTGATAACAAATGGAGGGCAGCAGCACGCCAGACCATCAGAGATGAACCACTTAGGACCACAGAGATGCTGCTATTCTGTAGGGGCAGACTGTGTACTTTGTTCAATGTCAAAATACTTTCTTTGTATATGCAGAGCTAGCTATAAATCTTTTTATTAATTTTTTATTTTTGCTACTCAGTGCAAACTTTATGTTTACCCAGTTATACTTTATCAGAGTAACATATGTGACTTCTAAAACCTGACTTAAACCATTAACCTTTTCGGCAGGCTAATTATTCCAGTACATAAGGCAATAAGCCTCAAACAAATTCAGCTAAGCAAGTAAACCTCGCTCAAAGACAACGTCTCAGTGCACTATTTATATTTTATGCTAGGCTGGCTGGGCTGCTATTCAAATGAGGAGATAAGTCACGCTCGATTCAGAGTCGCAGTCAAATGCCAACCGCATTCTTGGATCGTCGCTTGACCGCACAAGACCTTCAACAGCTTATTTGCCTCGTCTTCTTCACGACTGTAAAACTGCCTCATTCCCTCTTCATGGACACATATCTTCCAGTTAAAATGCCAGCAGTCTTTTTAGCATTAAACGGCTGTATCACACAGACAGATAAACAAGCGCATCAATCCGCATGTTGATATTTTGATCACGCACCACGACACCAGTGAACAACCAGCGTGGAGCTCAGAAACGCAGTTAGCGATTAGCGATTAGCCAGTGTTACGTTTTAGTTTTTTTTCTCAAAAGTGGACGACTTGTGTTCAATAACTGTTTTCAAGAAACATGAGCGCACCTCAGTCAGATTAAATGTCAAGTTTAATTTTATAGACGTACACTCACTGTTTAACAGACTGTGTTTCTTAAATCCACATTTCAGCACATTTCCAAAAAACGTCACCACCTGTTTGCTAGAGGCACAAAAGATGTTTTTACAAGACATACTTCAATGTTTTCCAGTGTCTGTTTAATGAACTGATTGCCTCGTGCGTATTATGCAGTTCTATTACACAGAAATCTCTCCTGAGGTGTGAAGAATCACACTGATTATGACTGTGAAAAGTAAGACCATGTTCCTCGTTTAACATCCCTGTTGGACACTGACCAACATTCTTATCCACCAATCAGATTTTAGGAAAGGGTTAGCCTTCGGGGTAAAGCTGAGCTTAGGGCTTGTGAACCATTTCTACTAACCCTCTCAGCGGGTATTTCATGGTTAGCTTTAAAAAATGGGGTTAGAACAGGTTTAGCACTGTTGCTTCGACAGGAATGTTGATCCAGATTGTTGGGCAAAATCACTGTGACCAACAAGGGTTTTGAATAACAGCTACAACTAGCATACAGTAAGGCTAATTTTTCCAGCACATTTCCCAGGAATCATTTCCTAAATTTCCTAAATGGGCTTAAAAAATCACAACTGTGATTTTCTTAATCACATTCTCGATGGGGTCATTCCTGTCACTGCCTTGAGTGTAAGAGATGAGAACGCTCAGCGCTGAAGTCCAGTTGTTAAATGCATGCCTCTCCTTCAACGTTAGCGAAGCAGCCAGATCGCAGCTGCCCATTAGCTGCGTGACAGATCTGTAATAAACACAGCCTGTTACCTCTACAGCCTGCTGCACATTTCCCGGGTAATATGCAACCCCCCCCCCCCCAACGCAGGACCCTCCCCCACACAAATCCCCTCCCCCAACATAAGACTCAATAGACCTGAAACCTGATTTCTGGAGCAAGAAATTCCACTGCACCCAGACAGCCCTGGAAAATACATGAATATAAAAAGAGCCTATGAATAAATCAAAACCTCCTTTTTATACTTCCTCTACAGATGAGACAGAAGTGTAGAAACACGGGCAGCGCCGGGAGAGAAAGAGCGAGTGATGAAAGCCGAACTGCTCATGTCCTCAGGCTACTGCAGCCCCTCACTACATGAACTGGTGGGTGGCGAGATAACGAGGGGGTGATAGTTGTGCCTACGTGGATTTCTGTGCTGATTGAATGGGAAAATCTGCAAAATTCTGTGGCACGGATTCAAATCGAGGATTTAAAGCTGCCATCTTTAACTTTTGCCTCTATATCGCCCTCTCTGTTTGAACCATAAAACTGCAGATTACTTAACAAACTTTTCCTTATGTATGCTGAAGTCAAATAAACCCAAACTGACATTGACCAGTAAATCCAACCTGATAGCTCAAATGATAAATCTTTATTATAAGCTTACCGCTGTGAATCGGGGTCCGGTAAGAAGATTCTGAACAGATTTTGTTTTGAACACTGATCTGTCATGTACTTGCTCGGTAACTGCTTTTTATTTTTAACCAAAAAAAGTTACGGCAGCTTTAACGTCAAGATGTGACAGAAATATGCTCTCATGGTTTACTGAAGGCTTTACAAGATTAGCCTAAACATTTAATAAGAGACACGCACAAAGATGTAAAGAAATACAGAGCTTTGTAAATGATGGCTATATGGTATAGATTCTGAAGAAGCAGATGGTCACTACAGCAACATGAACTGATGCAGCTAGCATATAACCACAGAAGACTCCATGTCGTTTTCCAGGTAAATGAAAATAATGTCTTTCAAATGGTCTCTTTCTATCTACATGAACAGATCTCGGCCTGAAAAACCAGTGAAGTGGACCAGACTCCATGCTGAGAGTCAAAAGTCTGGCCACACAAGACTGTACTCAAATAGACCTGCCCTATGAGTCATCAGATCCAAAAATAAACAAATAAGCTATTAAAATACCTCAGACAGTGTGTTTATTTTACTTCAACACAGTGGGGTAATCCATGAAAAGGAGGTTTCCTTTAAAAAAAACAAATAGATCTAATTTAAATCAGACCTTCAGCAAAGCAGTCGCGCAGTGCATGCTAAGAGATGAGCTGCACCACTGTAAATGTGCAGTGCATGCTAAGAGATGGGCTGCACGACTGTAAATGTGCAGTGCATGCTAAGAGATGGGCTGCACGACTGTAAATGTGCAGTGCATGCTAAGAGATGGGCTGCACGACTGTAAATGTGCAGTGCATGCTAAGAGATGGGCTGCATGACTGTAAATGTGCACAGCATGCTAGCGATGCTTGTTTGCACACGGAAGCCACATTGATTCGCTTAAAACAAGAAGCGAGGAAGAACCTTTAGCCTCTAAAAGACTGAGATGAGGACATTTCTGATACCTCTGACAGTCAGCAGCAAAAGTGACTTTTACCCCGAAGATTAAAAGATTCAGTCACTCCAGAAACCCACACAGCTTTTAATACAGTCATATTCACCAGCCAACGGAAATTCTGCCGTAATGGAACATCAGAATCCAAACTTCCCACATCTAAATGTCAGAAGTTTAACCAACAGAGAGGGAAGATGGATGAGTTTCTATTATGTGAGTCAATAGTTTTGTGCACGGAGATGGAAAGCATCTTTTTGTAATTGCTAATCCATACATTGTGCTGTTTT